>JAOTQR010078452.1:0-11288 GCA_025774065.1 Solanum ossicruentum
GAAACTTCTTGGATGAAAACTAAGTTATGTTTTCTAAAATATTCTCAAAAATAGCTTTAGAGTGGCCTTACATACCTGGAAAAAGAATTCTTGAAGAATTGGATAGAATTCTTGAAGAATTGGATAGAATTCTTGAGCCCTACTACGATCTTGATTTTCTTGCGCGTAAGTTTCTTGAGAGCGTTTTTGAAAGAATGAATGGGAATTCTATGTGTTTAAGGCCTAAATTCAACTTAAAGCTGGCTAGTTTAGGATTATGGGGTGTGGAAAAGGTCGAAACTACCCTTTCCAATTAAAAGAAAAAAAATAGTCCGAATTTATACTGGTGCGCATCGCGCACTAGTGTAGATTTCTTATTTTTCGAAAAATTCAACTTACGTCAAAATTCACAAAAAAAAAAGTGGGATTCTGCTTCCCTGGCACATCACAAAGGGGACGCGGAAAGACCACCGTTTTGAAATTTTTTGAAAAAACTTAATTTGACTCAGTCATTTTAAAATTGAGTCGAGACCATTTTCTAACTCACTTGTTCATACTTATCACAAATCTGATCTTAGATTTGCAAACGAAACATGAGAAAACACATTACGTACATGGTCAAATCTAGGGATATTTTAATCTTTTAATTGGGTGTTACAATATCTCCCCCTTGGGATCATTCGTCCTCGAATGATAACGAGACGAATAAAAGCTAGCTCAAATCACAAGATTTTTGAACTTATCAAACATAAATCCTCAAGATAGTTTATGGAAGTTTACCTTCAAGGTCCTCATTTAGGCCAACGAAAAAGTGTACAGACTTGGCCTTCATATCTTCCTCTGCCTCCCATGTAGCCTCCTCAACTAATTGATTTCTCCACAAAACCTTCACCGAAGTAATCTCCTTGGTCCTCAATTTACGAACTCGCCGGTTTACTATTTGTACCAAAATCTCTTCATATGACAAATTCTCCTTAATTCCAACACTTTTAATTGGGACAACGAGAGAGGGGTCTCCCGA
Organism: Solanum ossicruentum; assembly: GCA_025774065.1. Lineage (NCBI taxonomy): Eukaryota > Viridiplantae > Streptophyta > Magnoliopsida > Solanales > Solanaceae > Solanum > Solanum ossicruentum. The sequence continues at coordinate 1,001 of JAOTQR010078452.1, forward strand.
GCACTTCTTACGCATGGAAATATAAAATATAAGATGTATAACACTTAATTTTGTTGGTAACTCTAGCTCATAAGCAACACTACCCACTCTCCACAGGATCTGGTAAGTCCCAATATATCGTGGGCTAAGCTTCCCCTTTTTCCTGAATCTCATCACTCCCTTCATTAGAGATACCTTCAAGTATAGCCAATCGCCTACTTCAAACTCCAAGTCTCTTCTTCTAACATCCGTGTAAGACTTTTGCCAGCGCTGAGCTATTTTGAGCCTCTATTGGATAACCTTCACTTTTTCCAAACCCTGATGGACTAGATCAGGTCCTATCAACCCTGCCTCACCAATCTCAAATCACCCGATGGGTGATCTACACCTTCTCCCGTAAAAGGCCTCATACGGTGTTGTCTGTATGCTGGCCTGAAAGCTATTATTATAAGAGAACTCAATCAAGTGCAAACGATCATTCCAGTTACCTTTATAGTCTATCATGCAAGCTCTCAACATGTCTACCAAGGTCTGTATAGTTCCCTCTGCTTGTCCATCTATCTGCGGATGGAAAGCTATATTAAGATTCACCTTCGTACCAAGCCCCTTCTGAAAGGAATTCCAAAACTGTGTTGTATAACTGAGCTCCTCTATCTGAAATGATAGATATAGGGACCCCGTGCAGCCTAACAATCTCCTTAAGATAAAGTTTGGCATAATCCTCAGCTGTATCAATCATCTTGACAAGTAGAAAGTGAGCTGACTTGATCATTCTATCTACTGTGACCTATATCGAATCATGCTATCTACAAGATCGAGGTAAGCCTATTACGAAGTCCATGTTAATCATCTCCCATTTCATTCTGGAATCTCTATGTTCTGGGCTACACTGCAAGGCCTTTGGTGCTCTACCTTAACCTGCTGGCAATTTGGGAATCTGGACACAAACTCTACAATGTCTTTCTTCATACCACCACACCAATAGACTTCTCACAAGTCTCTATACATCTTTGTTGCACCAGGGTTGATAGAGTATCCGACATTATGAGCCTTAGCCAAGATCCTATCTCTAAGGCCGTCAACACTTGGCACACACAATCTGCCATGGTATCTCAGGACACCATCTCTCCCTTTTGAGAACACTAATACTTTCTGCTTCTAAACATTTTCTTGCAATTTGAGAAGGATGAGATCCCTCTCTTGTTTTTCTTTCACTTCTACCACCAAGGATGACTTTGAACCATTTTTAACAATGGCCCCACCTTCGTCAGAATCTTCAATCTGCACCCCAAATGGGCCAGTATGTGATCCTCCTTAGCTAACTCTTTCTTTTCATCCTCAACGTGAGTTGTGCTACCTATGGTCACCTTGCTAAGAGCATCAACAACTACATTAGCTTTACCTGGATAAAGGATACTCATATCATAGTCTTTCAACAGCTCCAACCATTTCCTCTGCCTCAAATTTAGCTCCTTCTGGCCAAATACGTACTACAAGCTCTTGTGTTCCGTGAACACATCCACGTGCCCACCATATAGATAATGTCTCCAGATCTTCAGAGCAAACACAACCGCAACAAGCTCAATATCATTAGTTGGGTAGTTATTTTCATGAATCTTATGATGTCTGGAGGCATATGCTATCACTTTGCCTCTCTGTATTAATACACAATCAAAGCCAACTCTGGAAGCATAACAATGTACCACGAAGTCATCAACTCCCTCTGGTAGGGATAACACTGGGGTTGTGGTCAGCCTAGTCTTCAACTCTTGTAAACTCTTCTCACAAGCTTTTGACCATTCGAACTTAGTCTTCTTCCGAGTCTGCTTAGTCAAGGAAGACGAGATAGAAGAAAACCCTTCTACAAATCGTCTGTAGTAACCTGCCAAGCCCAAGAAACTCCTTATCTTTATAAGATTTGTGGGTCTTGGCTAATTCTTTACTACCTCAATCTTTTGGGAATCAACTTGGATACTTTCACCAGACACAATATGCCCCAAAAATGCCACAGATGCCAACCAGAACTCACACTTGGAAAATTTAGCGTATAGCTGCTGATCCTTAAGGGTCTGGAGGATCACTCTAAGATGGTCTGCATGCTCCTCCTTGTTACGGTAATAGATCAGGATATCATCTATGAACACAATAATAAACATATCTAGGTACGACCTCAACACCCTGTTCATAAGATCCATGAAAGTTGTTGTGCATTCGTTAGCCCGAAGGACATGATCAAAAACTCATAATGATCATAGCGGGTTTTGAAAACTGTCTTAGGGATGTCTCTCTTTCTAACTTTAAGCTGATGATACCCAGACCTGAGATCTATTTTGAAAAAATAGGTAGCACACTGAAGTTGATCGAATAAGTCATCAATTCTGGGAAGAGGATACTTGTTCTTAATGGTAACTTTGTTCAACTGATGGTAATCTATGCACATCCGAAGAGAACCATCCTTTTTATGTATAAAAAGGACTGAAGCACCCCAAGGTGAGACTCTTGATCTAATGAAACCCTTATCTAAGAGATCTTTCATCTGCAACTTTAACTCTTTTAGCTCTGAAGGAGCTATACGGTATAGAGAAATAGATATGGCCTGAGTATTGGGAAGAGTATCATCCCAAAGTCTATCTTCCTATCAAGAGGGATTCCGGGAAGATCCTCAGTAAAGACTTCTGGGAACTCATTGACAACTGGGAAAGGCTGATGAGATGGTTCCTCGGCACGAGAATCCTGAACTCTGACTAGGTGGTATATACATACTTTGGAAATAAACTTTCTTGCTTTGAGATATGAGACAAACTGACCCTTAGAAAAAGCTAAGCTACCCCTCCATTCTAAGACAGGTTCATTAGGAAGTTGAAATTTTTCTATCCTGATTGTGCAATCTATGAAGGCATACCTGGCATGAAGCCAATCTATGCCTAGGATGATATCAAAATCTACCATGTCTAACTCCATACTCCGCTACAACAGTCTTATAATAAATGGAGACTAGACAACCTCGATAGATTCTTTGCACTAAAATATACTGTCTAATAGGAGTAGAAACACTAAAAGGATCGATAAGGCATTCTGGATTGACCCCAAATTTCACAGCTACATATGGGGTTACAAATGACAATGTAGCTCCTAGGCCTAATAATGCATAGACATCATAAGTAAAGATTTTGAGAATACCCGTAACCACATCTGATGAGTTTCCCTACTCATGTCTAGTGCCCATGACACACAAGCGATTTGTGCTCCCACTTATTCCTGTTATAGTGCCCCTGTGAGGCGGCTTATTCTGCAGTGCTGAAGAAACTGTCTGTGATCTGTCATCTCTCATATTCTACTTCCCCATAGGACAATCCTTCAAGAAGTGCCCCACCTTACCACATTTGAAACCATCATTTGTGCCTATAAGGCACTCTCAGAGATGAGACCAACCACACTTACCACAAATAGGATAACGGTTCGCTCTTTGAGCTACACTACCCTGTGACTGGCTACGTGGAAACCTATGGTGCTATGATCTGTGCTTATTTCTGACTATCGGTGTAGGTGCACTAGCGGATGAACATGTTGGTTCAACTGTCTTAGGCTGAAAAGATGATTTACATCTCCACCCCCTCTTACTTATCTCTTGTCCTGATGTTTTGGCCCTCTTTCTCCTAAACTCTTTCATATCCTGCATCTTCTCCTCCTCTACTTGCTGCACATATATCATCAAGTGGTTATATCCATATCCATAGTCAGCATCACATTCCTTCCCTTTCTTTTAGTCATTCGAGAGAGCATTGACACAAAAAGATCCATCCTAGTACGTATGTCTACCACCATAGCTAGAGCATAGCGCGACAACTGAGTAAACTTGAGACTGTACTCCCGTACACTTATATTATCCTGCTTCAGATTCAAAAATTCCATCACCTTAGCCTTCCTTATCTCTCTGGGAAATTATTATCCCAGAAAGGCCTCCTCAAACACCGCCCAACTAATAACTGGTACCTTATCTGCCCTGCTTTCTTTCCACTGATCAAACCAGAGTCTAACTATCCCCTTGAGCTGGTAGGCAACTAACTCAACCTGCTCGGAATCACATATACGCATAACCAAGAACACTTTCTGGAGCTCCTCAATGAAATTCTTAGGGTCCTCTTTCATATTAGACCTCATGAATTCTGGTGGGTTTATCCTCAGAAACTCCTGAACCTTGGCGATATTCGACCCATCATTTCTGCATCTCCCTAGTGACCTCCTTGCATAGTGATTGCCTGAGCCAAAGTCTGGATGGCCTGGTGAAGCTCAGCGTTGGAGATATCTCCTTGTTGTGGTTGCTCCACAGGCATAACTGGACCTCTAATTTCCTCAGGAATTTGGCCACGCTAGTTTCCATTTCTCTTGGCTGGGTGCGCTCTGCTCCTTATTGGTCCATTAGCTCTTCGAGGAGGCATGATCTAAAAAAGATGGCATGAACACACGAGTTTGAAGGGACTTAACAAAGAAGCGCATTGAAGCATGAAACAAAGAATAACAATTAATAGTGACACTCCCTAATGTCCCGTAGCCTGCCCATTATAGGCATGACGCTCTTCATACCCATAATACAAACTCTACTAGACACGTTTCCATAGACTCCCTAGGACTCTTGAACTCTGTGCTCTGATACCAAGTTTGTCACACCCCGAGCCTACACCCTAGACGTAACTGGCACTCAGAACCATTGTTGGTCCCAAGCGAATCACTTAGTCTGGCTACATACTTAGCGGAAGACTTAAATGAGTGTGGGTAGGCTATAAAAGTAGCAAGTTAAGAGCAATAATTGTCTATATACACCAAAACGTAAAGGTTCTCAATCCATACTGAAGTAAACATGAACAAAAATACTTAACACATAGTCTATGAAACCTCTACTAAAGCTATCTGAAAGGACTACTGGTACAGGCCCCAAGTAGCCAGAACTGAGATAAATACTCAAAGAAAATATAAGTAAACCCAAGAGCCTCTGACTGAGAAGAGGCCTCAACATATGACTGGAAGCTATCTAGTTCTCAACGGAGCGGCTACAGAGGAACTATGCCACCTGCGTCTGCATCACAAAATGATGCAGGTCCTAAGGACATCAGTACATGAAATGTACGACATGTAAAATGGACAAAATAGTAACTCAAGGTAATACAATATTTCTCAAAAGACATGAACATAACTCAGAATAAGTAACATAATAGTAAATCCTTTGTAATGCTGAAATTAACATGCTGAAACTTGTATACAAAACATATCTTCTTAGCTTGGAGAGTTTCTCTAATTGACAACCACCATTATGAGCTTCGTGGTGATACAACGTCTTGCCCACGCTGCCAGAGCTCCCGCACTTTGCCGGGGTAGGGGACGAAGAACTAGGGGAGTGGATCAATCCAAAACTGGACTATCTCAGTGGCTAATGAGGAATGTACTGTGGTATAATCCTATTATATGATGGCTACATAGTTTCTGAGTTCAAGTAATTAATTCTACTGTCACTCATATTGGTGCTCAATACAACTCCCGAAACACTTTTATATAGCTCATACTTAATGATTTTAAATTCTTAAAATCTTATCTCTCGGGGACTTAGCCCAAATTACTACTTAACTTTCTCAACTAAATTCTTTAACTTGACTGAAAATTAATATCTTCTCAAATATACTCAAATGTATAGGTTACTCAAGTAACATGCAAAATAGTTCAAGAAAATGATTATTTAATTTATCTCAAAGCTATAGGCCTTATGGGTATTTATAAGACCCACATGAAATTTATAGAAAATCCTTCTTAATCATAAGTCTTGGTTTCAATACAACATATAACAATTAAAGAATCAAGAATCATTATACTTTATCAAGAATCTATACGTAAAAATTGGAAATTTATTAAATTTCACAGGACTTACATGAATTTAACCTTAACTAGTTCTTGAAACTTCTTGGATGAAAACTAAGTTATGTTTTCGAAATGTTCTCAAAAATAGCTTTAGAGTGGCCTTACATACCTGAGAAGCGAATTCTTGAAGAATTGGAAAGAATTCTTGAGCCTTACTACGATCTTGATTTTCTTGTGCGTGAGTTTCTTCAGAGCATTTTTGAAAGAATGAATGGGAATTCTATGCGTTTGGGGCCTAAATTCGACTTAAAACTGACTAGTTTAGGATTATGGGGTGTGGAAAAGGTCGAAACTGCCATTCTCAATTTTTTAAAAAAGTTTGCATTTATACTGGTGCACGTCGTGCACCAGTGTAGATTTCATGTTTTTCAAAAAATTCAACTTACGTTGAAATTCATGAATAAAACAAGTGGGATTCTGCGTCTCTGGCGCATCGCGGAAGGGGCGCAGAAAGCCCACTGTTTTGGAAATTTTTGGAAAAATTTAATTTGACTTGGTCGTGTTAAAATCGAGTCGAGATCATTTTTTGACTCAATTTTTTGAACTGATCGCAAGTCCAGTCTCGGATTTGCAACCAAAGCGTAGAAAGACGTGTTGCGCGCATGGTTAAATCTAAGAGTATTTTGGTCTTTTCACCGGGTGTTACGCACTCGCATTCATTAACTACGTGGCTAGCGTAGGAGAGGATTGGACCATGAAAGTGTATGTTTCCTTTGCCCCCCAGAGGGCTTGACAGACTTCTTTGGGATCCCCGACAGACTCGTCCCGTACCCCAGTAAGTTGCTGGATGGATATGGCAATGACATCCTTTTGTTGTATCATCACTGGCTCATAGGTGGTGGTTGTCGGCTATATAGACTTCCAGATAGATTTCATGATGATAGTACTCTGAAGTTGATGTAACTGTTTGATGTCTTGATGGATAGGGAGGTGATAGAGTCCTATTTCCTACTCTGAGTTGAGGATGAGTGATTGATGATGTTGATAATGCTGTATACTATTTATTTAGCCCATTTTACATATAGTACATTCCACATACTAACGCCCTTTGACACTGCATCATTTTATGATGCAGATTATGTAGACAGAGGACTTCAGCAGCTTAATCATTGAGGTTTCACAAATTTTCAAACAGAGACTTGGTGAGTCCTCCCTTGCTTTTGGAGGACACATTTATCATTCATTTATCTTAATGTATTTTCTTTGATTGTGGTAGTTATGGCCTGTCGTGGTACCATCTTAGACAGTAGTTATAGAGGTTTCATAGATGTAGATTGATGATGGCTGATGTTGGGGGTCCTTTTTTCCCCATTTCCTTTCTTTACATTGAGATTCCCGTATTTCATTTATAATAGATTGAGTTGATAGTGTAGCACTTTGATAGATAGTTATTTCTTGGTTATCTTCCGCTATTGAACTGATAGAACGAATGCAATGGGACTAGGTGGTTCCCTTGGAGGCTAGTAGTCTCCGAGTGCCAGCCATATATAAGGTACCCTCCCGGGGCGTGACAACATTGGGGTGATCGCAAATCGCACTTGCATCTTTTGGAAAAGTGTATTCATAATCAGAGCAAGTCTAATATTAAAAATAATATTAGAAATCTAATAACAAAATCATTTTTTAAAAAACTTATTTGCAGAGCATATAAAATGTATAATGTAGTTAAGTGATATCTTCGGTAATTCATGATTACCAGACTAGGGGTCCACATCAGGTTCTTTCCTCGTCTCTTCATGATGAGAGCAATCCTAGTATTAAAAATATTGTTACAACCCAAAGGAACACTTTTTTAGATGTTGTAGTTCTGAAATATTATGGAAAAGAAAAAATAAGTTAAATTTATTAACTAATACCTTCGGTAATCCACAATTACCACTTTGACGGTCACCACCTGGTTCTTTTCAAGTCTTGAGCTTAAATTTTTTGAATGACTCCTTAATTAATAACTTAATTCCACGAAACTCTTAATCAACCTTAGCCTCCAAATGATCAACCTTAGCCTACACAGTTGTTAGTTGCTGACACATCTAGGTCCTATTGACTGAAGAATGACAATAACGTATAAAATGCAACTTATGATGGACATTCCGCAGAACAAATTTACCAAACATACCATATAAAATTCTATTTCAAGCCTCTCAATGGCTTCAATTTTGTTGGATTCAAACTTTCTCGACGTCTCTCCTTTATCAATCTCATTAACCCTGCAATCTACTGGATCATACCTCAAAGGTCGTTATTTTGGCCGACTAAAATCACGGAGATCGGTATCGCGACAGGGCTACTCTTTATCCATATAAAAACCACTATCATTTGCCATCGAGAGGTCTTCTGTACGAATCACAGTCAGCTCATCAATGGTGAATGATATATTCCTAAACTTGTACTAATTAAAAAAAAGGTTAGCCAATATATATATATATATATATATATATATATATATAGATATATATATGCAACAAACATTATAACTTACTAGATTCCCAACTGCTAGGAACATTCTTGAAAAAAAATCTTCTTGCTTGAAATATCCCAATTGAACATCCACGAGTTCCATCTAAATCGATGAGCTACAATCGTCCGATCAACTCGGTTGCAACATTCATAAAATCAGATTTGAAGAGCCAAAGGAAATCCCCAAAACAACACCTTTTCCTTTTCCGTTGTAACCTGTTTAGTGATGCAGTCCCTAAAATCAAGAAAGGATAAATAGCCCCATAGATAATTAAAATACTTTCTCGACTCAATCAATACGAAATGATCTTCACGAACAAATATATTCTGTAGAAGAGACGACAGTATAAAAGTACTGATAAAATAGAGGATGCACATATTGAATACATCATCTGGCTCAATTAATTCTTCCTCTTTAAACACCCTAATAAAATGTTCCTTTGGCACACTTATATTCTTGAATTTCGAAAAATACGTTGCATCAGTTTGGATGGGCTAATGAAGTCATGGACAAAATCATCTAATGTACCATGTTTGAAATAAGTTAACGTCTTGAACTTAGCAATGTCAAATTGTAATAAAGAATCATTCAAACAAAATGTGAAAGTCTCTTTTCTGTCACTGGGCACATCATTCAACACCAGGTATCTTATGAGTTGTGGTTGAACATACATTTCAAGTAGTACAAGAAGGTAGTCGAATAATGAATGTTTGAACATGTCAAGTATTTTCAACTTCTCCAACCTCTTGGATAATTCACCAAGAGTTCCAAAGTTTATATGTGAAAGACATTTAGGTTGTTTTGTGTTAGCCTGAATCAAAAACAAAAACACATAACATGACATAAAGAATACATTTCTAAACAATACCTCCATTCCTTAACCAACATAGTAACATAACCCAAGAAAAAATCATTCCTTAACCAACATAATAACATAAACTGACCCAAGAAAAAAAATCAAACAAAATGTGAAAGAAAAAAAATCTTATTAACTGTCACGACCAAAAAAAATGGCATGATGACACTTGTTCAATCCCACCAGAACAAGTCAGTCTTTAACTCAAAAGGGACAATACATAAAATAAGAGGAAACATTTTAACTAAAATAAATAAATAAAACTGAGAAATTTTCATAAATTTAAATCCCAACCAAGGATTCATTGTCACACGTACAAGCCACTAGAAATACGGAAAATCAACGAAATACAAGTACAAACTGTCCTTCTCAAATAGAACAAGTACAGAAGAAATAGGAACAAGAGAGTCAGCTAGATGATAACAACTACCTACCTCGTTATGTCTCCCAAGAATCCTCGATGCTTTTAAACGATGTCTATTCATAGCCCGGGTTCACCACCTACATGAGTGTAGAAGCAAGGGGTGAGTACCAATTACTATGCGGTACCCAGCAAGTCAACTAACAAGACAAGGAAGTCTAATAGAATGCACAAACTCCTTTCGTCCCAGTCGATATCCACGACTCCCTCCTGCACAAAAGGTTATTCCGCCCCGGCAAGATATAATATTCAAATAAGATAGTATTTCATTATATCGAAGTTTCCAAAGCACAAGTTAAAGGCACAATCAATCATAATGACAACATCATGCTATGTAATGGTATGCAAGAGTGAAATGCAATGCATTATGCAATTATGACATCACATCATCGCAGGTAGAAACCTCGGCATCACATTATCATCATAAACTTGCCGGTAGAAACCTCGGCATCACATCTCAACCCGTAAAGACCTCGGTCCCAATATCATTATAACTTCACCAGCAAAGACCTCGGCATCTCGACCGATAAAGACCTCGGACCCAATATTTCTTATATCTTATTTTATCAATATTTTCGACAGTACAAATATGCATGTCCTCGAATGAATGAATATCATATGAATTTCACAAACACATTCACTCATTTTTTTCCAATCACAACAATAT
>JAOTQR010078453.1:0-11288 GCA_025774065.1 Solanum ossicruentum
ACCTGTCGTATTTTGTGTTAGTTTATCTTATTTACATACTGTCATTATTAGTCGCTCTTTTCTGTTCCCTTCCCTTCTTTTTGTCTTATCTAGTTCTTTCTTGCTTATGAGATTTGAGATAAGGGTTCCCAAGAAACAACCTCTCTACTTCTATGGTAGTGGTAAGGTCTGCGTACATTCTACCCTCCCCAGATCCCACTTGTGGGAGTTTACTGGGTATGTTGTTGTCATATCTTACCTTCCAGTGGATTCGGTCCCTTGATACCGTCATAGTGTATAGAAACCATTGAACAAACACTGTTAGAATGTTATATCATTAGGACATTTTTGCTGCCAGTGAAGAAGGGCAGCATAAGCAACTACGAAACAAACCAAGAAAACTAAGTTGATTTTGATTATCAAAGCCTTTGAGGGAAAGGACTTCATAATCCGCTTTAATTTTCCAGAAACCAAAATGCTATCTGGTAGTTCAATAGGATTAGTTGTCCATATATAAGTGAATTAAAATACACTTGATAGTGTAAAGAATGTAATCTATAGTTTAAAAATAATTATAGTTAGTGGAGACATGAATTATTAATGTAGCTGATTAATTTGTGTTCAATAGAGATTTGCTGGCAGTCACATAAGATAGTATGGCAGGCGTAAATAAAAAAGATCAAATTACGAAATATAGGCATGGAAAATTTTGATTGATTTCGTAGTATTGAGGAAATAATCAAAATAGCTCTTAACAAATACCTTACCATGTTAGCAAATCAAAATACAAAGAAGAAGAAAATTGTGTAGAAAACATAGCAACTAACACTGAAAAACAAAATAGTGAGATAATCGGAACATCAATAAACAACTGACAATGCGAGATGTCAAAAGTAAGAACTAGGTTACTGTTGCTGGTGCTGTAGCATTTTCAATGTCAACGACAATGCTATCTGACTTGTCATTCTTTGTTTCCAAGCGAGGTGTAGTTAACAGAGAACTTCCACCAGTGACTGCAACGTCCTAAGAATTTATTTCTCTTCTTCAATGACCAAGGGTGGTTTTTGCTTTTTCCTTTAATCTTACTATACCCATATGACTGCTACCCTTTTGGAACTCATTTAGTATGTCATACAAAATTCTGGTGGGCAGTACATATCCTCACTTCCCTAATTAGAAATCTTAGATTCAAGTTCTATAAATAAAGTCGCTTGTGTTGGGAGCCTTCACCCTCAAATTGGGACTTCCCAATGCAAATTCAGAGTACACGGGTGAGAAACCAAAAAGAAGACTAAAAACAATCTTTAGAAGTACTTGTCAATTGTTAACCAAAGATGTAGGATTCGAGTTCCAAAAATGGAGTCACATTTAGTCGGGGAGACTTAAAAGTGTGACTTCCTAATGCAAACTCGGTTGGATGTTGGAAACTGGATGGCGGATAGGAAACCAAAAAGAATACTAAAAACAACCTCTAAAAGAGGTGATACTGGATAGGAACCAAAGAGCATATTGAAAATAACCTTTAAAGGTACCCCTCCATTAACCAGAGATCTAAAGTTCGAGCTTTAAAAATCAAGTCACATTTGGTAATAAGCTTTAAAAGGTCGGACTTCCCGATGTGAACTTAGATGCAAAACCAAAAAGAATACTAAACCAACCTTTAAAGGCACCTGTTCATCCTTAACCAAAATCTTGAGAAAAGGAGTCATCTTTAAGCCGAGGCCTTAAAGGTGAAACTTTTTAATGCAAATCCAAATTAGTCAAGACTCCAAGACAGAAACCATACACAACAAAAATAAAAGCAACCTTAAAAACTATTCAAAAGGGTAAAAAACTAACAAGTAAATATGATCCATATAGGAGTAGTGGTGAGCAAAGCAACATCATGTCTAACACTATCAAATCCGTGGATTAAAACAAATTTGTTTTTTGCTTGATTTCTAGGAACACCAATTTCTTTATATACTACATATCTCCCATCAGAAAGCTTCACTCTTGGTGCTGTAATTGGAGGGCCATTTGGGGAACCACAAATCCTTCGGGTGCTGGCATAACTATCTAACTTTTAACAAAAAGTGGGTGGATAATTCAAGAACATAAAACAGCACATCTGATCAGGTATCACGTGTGTAAGTTTTCTGCCTAACTATATCAACTATTCATCAAAACACACTTCAACTTTCCACCAAATCCAACAAAGTTATCAACTTTTTCCATTTTAGTTTCCCAACCCACAGTTCAATATCCACGTTGGAACCCGACTAAATGCGTATTCACCTCAGCAAGTCCCACGTGAGGACAAAACACTCCCTAACAAAGGCGACTCCTGCCTACCTCCAAACCAAGAAAGTTATAAACTTTAGGTAAATAAAGATTCAGTTTTTTCATCACTATATTTTCTACGGACCACAGAATTGCAAAATTTATACCCAAAAAAGGAAATGGAAAAGAAGTCTTTTATGAGTCCAACCTGAAGCTACTGAAATCTTCCTTTCAGCTTTTCTGATGTAATTTTAATTTTTTAACACATGATCTACTAGGCTTTTAGAGATTCCTCCCTGCATGTAAAGTCCACACTTGTATTGAAAGCTTGAATCTAAATTTTGGCTACCCGTTAAAGACCAAGACTCAGCCAATATATATGGACCGTCAACATACTCCCAACGCGCCGCCGTTGCGGCCAACGTTACATCAGGATGACGCTGACGAAGAAGGCGAAACTGTGAAGCAGCTCAACGAGTGCTCTTCTCTCTACTTATCTTTACAGGTGCTTTATTTTGAAAAAGAATTGTGGGAAATTCTTAAAACCCCACACCCTGATTGCAACTGATCAGAAGTTTGTACATGCAGGATTGTCTGATCAATTCTGACCGGAATTGGAAGTCTTGTCAAAAGGGTATCTTCTATTTTCCTATTTCGCTTCAGATTTGGTTATTTGTTTAAGAAATTTTGTCAAACACACATTTTTGTTTAAACTATGCTTGATGTTATCATTCCGATTAAAAATTCAATCAAAGTTAGAATTTGCATTTATTTTGCCCACTTTTTATTGCCTCTGCTTTAGGATCAGCGGAACGCTATTTGCGCACACTAGATATGAAGAACATAATCAATATGGAATAATAATTTTCATTTGAATTATGGAACCTATTTCGTGACATGAACATGAGGATTTGTATAGCCCATCCCAACTTGCTTGATATTGAAGTATCGTTGGAGGAGTTATAGTATATGAAACCTACATATTTTAGAACAGTGTTCTAAACGAAGCAGGATGGAGATTGAGAAGACATATAGCTAACAAATTGAAACATAGTATACTGGGGCATTTCTAGTCAGAATCACCAAAACTGCACGCTTTCATGTTCGGATGTGTCTGTACCGAGATTCTCTTCTTTAAAATATCAGTTTTATTACCATAGCCACGGAATAAAAAGGATTCATACCACGCTGGTCCTCAATTGTCGATTGTTTTCTAGTTTATTTCAAAAACTGCTTGGTGGTTTGCAGAAGTTCAGGCTCTCAAGGCGTGTAATGAAAGAAGACAGAAGGAAAGGAGGAGTTAAGAAGCATTTTGGTCTTGTCGCTGAGGCAGTTTTCTTAAATTGGAGGCTCACAGTTACTTTTTTCTGCTGATTTTTCTCCAATGGGGCCTAAGAAAGATACACAGTGATGACTGATATTGTTTAACTGTTGTTAAATTAGTGAAGGGAGATGAGTTATGACTATTTTCCCCAACATGTCTATTTTTCTCTGTGTATTCTATGATTGTTACGCTGTTAGTTTTGGTTTCTGGAGGCAGTATTGGTTAAAATGTGCCGTTAACTTTTTTCTGAATGGGAAATGGGGAACCTATCATGAAAATGAATGTGATGAGGTGGGTTAGGAGCAAACAGAAGTAATATACAAGCTTACTGTGTGTGTAAACATAAAAGATTAGCTAAGACAAAGGACCAATATAGTATTACCTTTACTTCATTTATACTTTTAATTGAAAAAATATTAGCATGGCCAGACTATTTTCTAACAGGATGAGTTTCTAATTGATACCACAAAAGTAAGCAATTTTGATGCTTTTGGGACAAAACTAACCATTGACTTTGTCCTATCCAAGAGGCTTCCTCCTTTACTTTCTCAATAATCAATTGATAATCATACACATATCATCAATAATCAAACTATACTAAAGTCTTGAAAAAGTTTAAATCAGTCCTATCAAACTCTTTGTTCGCTGTTATATTCAAGTCCGGCAGGGATTTGCTTCAGCCTATACAGTTGTAATTTGTGTTGGCCAAAAATATTCATGGCAACCTTACAACCTAATGAACATTGAATAATGAAATCATTTGTAAGTCTTAAGGTAGGGGAAAATGAGGATGGCATATCAATGTGCCTTCAATTTCATTAACGTGCATATAAATCTTCCTCTGTAGCAGATGGTGACCTCATTTAAAGGAACACATATTATAGAAAACTGAAAATCATTCTCAAGAAACATTCAAAGCAAAACAATCCAACACAGAATAATAGATTTCTAACGTTACAAATAATGCCAGTTTCAGACTGAAGCAGAGGTATTCTTAGGGATAAACTTGACAGAAACGCTATTCACACAGTGTCGTTCATCTGTGGGTATCTTGTAACCTTCTCCCTTGAAAACATGACCAAGATGTCCACCACAACCAGCACAATTATAAATCCCTTCATCAAAAAATTTGTCATTTTCACCAGTGCCCTTCAGCCTGTCAAATAGTACTAAATTTCTCAGCAAAAGTTGCATATAAAATACTCATCAATCAAAATGAAAAAGAAATGACTCACTCAGTTCCTTTCTGACGACTGCTCGGGAGATAGAATGACTCGCCATTCTTCCTCTGATTTCTCAAGTGCCATTGTTAATCAAGACACAAATATGGGTTATGTGCCTAATTATATAATTACTTGAAACAATGAAGGTGGACAGAAAAATAGACTCAAGGAATATTTGATCTCGAAATCTATTCAGATCTGTATTCTCACTTGCGAGTGAAAATTGACTAATTGAGATATCACTTAAAATCTTCAAATTAAAAAAAGGTGATAATTTTGATCAACCAAAATAAAAGTTGTTAGGAATTAGAGATAAGCAGATGAAGTTAATTGGAGGGGGGGGGGGGGGGGGTAAAGGTCACTTATGAAATTTTGCTTGGATATGCTTCCAATTTTTTTTTTCTCAATTTTGTATATTTTTAGCAATGAACAAATCATAGTTCTCAAACAAGATGTTGGAATACCTTAAGATGTACTCTGGATACATTTATGTTCTTTTATAAATAAAGGATGAAAATCTTTTACGTCCTCAAACTTTACTTTAAATATCAAACTCTCCCTTACTTTAAATAGAAGAAAGGATTTCATGAATGAAGACTCACATATCTTGAATGATTTTCTTGACAAAACTTGAAGATTAATAGAGAAATTAACTTGATTTTTAATGAAGTCTTTCTTGAAGAAAGCCTTAAATGTAATTTTCTAGAGAAAATTTTTGTAATGTGTTAATTCTGAAAGAATAGCGTCTATTTAGGGGTTAAAGATAATCTATAAGATGAGATTTAGTCCAAAAACCATTCAAATTCATTGACTAATACATAGGGAAAAGTCTAAACTGTTCCTACTTAAAAGTGATATTGTAAGAAAGAATTTGGCCTGCCGTGAAACAAGTGACGTTTCACCATAGATCATTTTTTTACGAAGTTTTATTTTGACCAGATTTGACTAATAAAAAAGTTGAACCCAGTTGAAATAAGTCTGCGACGCACTCTTGTCACGAACTTCGTCGAATAAGCAATTTTCTTAAAATTTTATTTTGCGATCTACTTGACCTAAAAATTCACCAAAGCTATTTTCCTATATTTTATCTTATTATATCATATCTCGATCTTCAAAATGCTTGGGACATTTCAAGAACACATTAACTTTTATCTTAAATGCAGAAAGTGGCTTCGAGCGTTAAAAAAAATTATACCTTATGGGCAATAGTTTATATTATACTATATCTAACTTATGAGATGCTTTATAACTCTTGATTTAGAGGCAAAACTTAGACCAAGAACTTCAAAATAACAAGTTAATCTCGATAAGCAAAAATTGATACTACTATATTGTGTCTTAATTTATAAAATATCCTCTAACGCTTGCGTTAGAGGTAAAACTTAGCACAAAGATTATCAAATAACAAGTTGTGCTTAATGGACAACAATTTTTACCATCTTCACTAAATCAAATATATGAAAAGCACAATAATTTTTACCTTATCAGCAAAACACAATCCAGTAATTTTGAAGAGAGAGAGATGAAAAAAAAAACCCAAACAAAAGTGAAACTAGAGAGAAAAAATAATAATAAAGAAAAAGAAAAAACAAAAGTTAAGAAATATGAAAATAAAAAAATAAAAGGAAAAAGATGAAAAAGAAAAAAGACATGTCAAAGAAATAAAAGAGAAGAGAAAGAATATTAAATAAAATATAAAGAAAGAGAATTTTTTTAAAAAAAAAATTGAGAGACAATTGAGCATGAACTCCCAACTTGTTGGTGAGGGTTCGATTCCGCATATTGTAATCTCCCTCCCCATTCTCCTTCCCCTACCCCCATTTTTTTTTTAAAAAAAGAAAAAAAATTGATAATAACATATTTAAAATGTAAAGAGGCAAAAATATACTTACCCAATTTAAAGAGAAAGGAAGAAAATTTTTTATAAACTTTTCTCAAGAGGAATAAAAAAAATTGAATTTTGTATTTCTTGAAATATTATTAATGAGAAAACTGAAAGATTTGCATTATATTCTATTGGGCTTTAGGGTCTAGGAGTGACATGGCGAATGTAAATCTGAGATTTCCCAAACAAGTCTCAAAGTATTCATATTGACATCATTGATTTAGAAGCGTATGCAAATAGTAAACACATAGTTCTAAAGGACGGCAAAATAGGGCTCACACTATGAGGATGCCATAGGGAAAGGGATTAATATGGATTCACATTACACATAGCACATAAGAATTAAAGGGCGGCTAAGTATGACTCATTTTATGGGGACAATATGTGACTTAGGATCTTCCACATTTCCACATCAAACATACATACTTATCATGATTCCCAGAATCAACCCATAATAGTCATATCCAATAGATAATCATAATTATTGGCTCCAAATACAACACATAACATATAAATATGATAAGAGTCTACAAGATATCCAACAATGCCTCTAGTCATAAGATAGGACGGGGACCAAAATATGTCCCAAACTCACCCTCAAAGTAAATAACATAAACAGAAGCAACATAGATAGAAGAATGGTGGCTTGTCCTTGGAATATAGGACTCACCACAACAAATGTCTCAAATTCAATCTATTCGACAAACGGCGAATGGAGGTAGTCTTCGATTTCTACATTGTTAGATCATGTAGGCAAAACGTATGCGTTAGTACGTTTGAATGTACTAAGTATACAGGCATGCAATACATATGACTTATCAAACCTCCATTTAATGTTAGATGGCAAGGGCACATAATATAGAAAGAGATATATATCGAAAGAAGAGAAGTATGACAATATGCCCTGAAATTTATGAGACATGAAATGCAATAATGCTCATATATAGTTGGGATGGGACCATAACCGACACCTAAAACTCATGCGAGCTAGTACATGAATTTGCTTGATATTGACCTCCCATCGGGTGAGAGAAGATTACTTGCCAACGGTAATCTACACAATCCCTTACGACTTGGTCATTTCGGTGTGATGACCACCTTCCTTAAGATTCGGCCTTTTTAGAAGGATTTCCATTTAATTTTATATCATATCAATAAATGAATAATCATCCCTTACGATCCAATCATTTTACTGATGTCTCTCATTCCTATGCTGGCACATAGTTTAAGGAAAGGGAGAGGAACCTTGGGGATAGCCGTGATGCCCCTAATCCATTCGGTACTAAGTCATCACTACATAAGAATACTTATACATATACGTGCTTTTAAAAGAGACAATAGTCATTTCATATCCTTTCAATGCACATTTAGGCTTAAAAATCAAACATTCTTCATAATCATTCATACTTGGGCTAAAAAGTCAAATCATAGTTCAATATCATGTTTCTCATGCATAGGAATAGCTCATTCATTAAACAATATGATGCAAGCACCCAAAATACTCAAAGAGTCATAATCATAGATATTTATGTGATCATATTTTTGTCATAACCATATATATGAGCTTAACTCACCGAAATCATTTTCATAAAACATATGTGAGCTTAACCCACCGATAATTAATTTCATAAATCCTATGCTCATTAATGCATATGCCATGAATGATGTGAGAATAGCAATGGATAATATAGATTTAATCTTAAGTCATTAATACAATATGAAATTGAAGTAAATCCATAAGTAAAATCCACATTCAAATCATAATTTAGATTACCCATGCTCAAATCAAACTTTATAGGGACAATTGATAATCAAAACTTCATAGTAATAATAATAATGCAATTCAACATGTTAGGGTCTAAATCAACTTAAAATTAACAATAAATCATAGACCACACTTTAATTTAATTTATTGAACAAAATCGTCAAACCCCACTTTTAAAGTAAGCAAAATTTCATGAAATTGAGTGAAAAAGAGTTTCGATCTTCTTGGTTGAAAGGGACCAAGAATCAAACCCACATATGTTAACTAACAAAGAAGAAATAGGAAGAAGTTTAATGAAGAAGAGACCATTTTCCTTAGCTTCAAGACAATCCCTCAATGTTCACCTTAGGAGAGTTCTTAAGAGAGTTTAAAATAATTCTAAGTGTAGGAATGAATTTGTATGAAAGGAATACAGTTTAGGTCATTGGAGGTCTTACGATAGCATAGGAAGTCATAAAAGACCTCTAGGAGAAGTCACAATTACAAAAAAAATCATTAATGAAGCAAAATTATATTTCTTGCCAGGGGTCCCTTGAGGAGTTCTCACGGTCCTTACAAGGTTTTACGAACCATGAAACCCTCTCGTTAGACCTCACTTAGGCAAATTTTAGAAAACACTACACAAATGAACTTTATGAAAACGGTCATAACTTCTTGATAGAAACTCATAATGAGGTGAAACCTGATGCGTCGGAAAGCTAATCCAAAGATCTTCAATTTGATAGGTCGTGGACCACCCAATTCATTTTGAGCTAAGAGATACGACCCTTCAAATTTGACCCTTCTAAAGGTTCTTGTGAAAAGCTTATTCAATGGAATTCCTTTGAACTTGGCTTGATGTAGGAGATCCATGATGGTCCCAAATAACATAATTAAGCTTGAATTAAGGGATTAAAAGTGAGCTTAGCTTGAGCTTGAAGATTCCATACTTAGAGAAAGATTCAACGAAGGCACCCAACGGTTGTCTCACGATGCATGCCAAGCTATACGAATCGTGTAGTCCTCCGTACCACTTCACATAGAAAATTCTTCACAACAACGTTCCGAGACAGTGATCCAATAATTAGAAAATATTTCACTTCAAAGCCTATATGGTAGGGTATACGATCGTACCCCTCCATACGGACCGTACCACTTTACTTAGACTCAAAACAGTGGAGTCTAAAGCCCAAGGCTACCATACGATCCACCACACGATCCATGTGGGGTCTAAATATGGTATGCCTTGGTCTTAAACTCCATACCAAGGCCCTCACACCCCACATTAGGCCAATGGCTGCTTCAATGAGGCTCTACACATCCGTAAAGAACCACACGGACCATCAAGGCTTCCATGAAGCATCACCTTGGTCTAAACTTTTTCAGAACCAAATTTTTATGCTCCATTGAGGTTGTACAAAGTCCGGGTTCTTACAACTAACATCACCATGAACACGAAAACTTCATCACGTGCATCGTCATGAACACTTGTAGGAAATTCATGTAGATTGAGGCATGTCAAAAGACACTGTCTTTAAGTATATTTCACCCGGTATGGGTGTAGCCCCAGGATTCAACAAGCATTTCTAGTATAAAATTAGGAGCTAGAATCTAACCAATATTAAAGTAGAAAACTCAACACTACAAGTATGTATAAATATATGAGGAGGATTATTTATAACATATTATATTACTTTTTCACTTCTTCTTCTCAAGAAGAATATATCACTATATATATAAAAAGATTTTACCTAATTGTCCTTGTGTAAAGAATGGATTCAAGAATAAATATAAGCAATTATGAGAGAGTATAATGGTACATTTATATAGTCAAAATAATATTTAGAAGACATTCATATTCTCTTATTAATCATCCATTTAAGACTAATTATTAATAATATATTTGTAACACCCTACAAAATTACAAAATGCATCTAGAAAGAAATCGTGCGCGCAACACATCTTCCCAAGCTCCGATGAAAAATTATAGACTGGATTTGTGATTAGAGCGAAAAATTGAGTGGAAAAATGATGTCGACCCGATTTTAGAGCAATTGGATTGAAAAATAATTTTTGCTAATTAATTTTGAAACAGTGAGAGAGCGCGATGCACCTGGGGTGCAGATTTATACTTATTTTTTTCTTCATTTCTTTGACGTAAGCTGGAAAGGACAAAATTTCGCAAAAATAACATATGTCTGTGCCCCTGGTGCGATGCGTACATGATGTTACGCGATGAAATTTTATTCTTTTATTTCGAGAAGGGTATTTTGGGTATTCCCAACTTATTCTAAGTCTAATAAACGATATTAGAGTCGTGTTATATCAATTAAGGGTTTTAAAACCCATTCTTTTCCTAGTTCCTAAGTGAGGGTCTACCGAGGGAGAAAGAAGAGAAAGTTGGGGATATTAAGCTTCGAGGTCAAATTCTAGAAGAGGATTAACAGTTCTTCATCCCAGGTATGTAAGACTAAAATTAAAGCATGAGATCGTTTCCCCATATGCCCCATAGATGGTCATAGATGAGTTGAGAACCCATGAGTCCCCACACATGATTCTTAAAGTATTATCGTGATTAAATTCTTGAATTAAGTTTTTATTGTATTAATGAATTTGTTGTATACAATAATATCTTGATGATGTGCTTGAAGTTAAGAAATTGTTTGAATACATGCTCATGCCTTCATTCACATGAACCCTAATTGAAGACTATGATTGTTGTTATGCATTATTTTGAAAACTGAGATTTGATAGTCATACTGAGCATGTTAAACACTGATGATTTCTTTTAGTGTATTTTATTGAGTTTTCATGAATATAACTTTTGAGCATGAATAATAATTTGAGAAAGAGCTTTGATGATATGTAGAG
>JAOTQR010078454.1:0-11288 GCA_025774065.1 Solanum ossicruentum
CAAACGGATTAAATTTAAGACATACTTCAATCCCAACAATTAATAATTAATCTTAGGAAATTTCGGGGTTTAACACTAGTTCAAGTAGTCGAAAGTCATAGTTGTGAGTACAGGGGTAAGCATATGGTATTGAGCACAGTGTTTGAATATCTGTTGTGAGTGTGAGCAATTTTGTTAGTCCCAAGCATCAAACTTGAAAATACTATCAAGAGTAGGATATGGGACTTCTTTTTGGTGAGGGCACTTGAGTTACACTGTTGATTCTAGGCTATTTTAGTGGTTATTGCTTATTTATGGTTACTTTTCTTTTCATAGTTGCACTGTCATATATATTGATCTGCAGTGGTTTATTTGATGAATATCTGATATGTATTAATGTGTTAGTTTGGGTGTCTGTAATTGATTTAGAGATAATGTATGTCAATAGATTGAGGTCGATGTGTTGCTATCTGCTTATATAGATTGAGTCTGTCGCTTGAGGACAAGCAATAATTTTAAGTTGAGGTTGTAGATGTGTTGTCAAAATACAACACTTTTGATGCTTAAAACTTGGAACCTTGTGTGTTCTCAAAGTGATGTTAGTGGATTTGATGTGTTTTTATGTTTATGTTGCAGGATTACATGATTTAGCATGATTTTGGGCAAAGTTCTAAAGATTTTGTAGTTTTTGAGGACTTACAAGCTGCTCTACGGGCCTGGTCACTTCCACGAGTCGTAGAGAGGTTTCGTGAGTGAGATCCAACGAAGGTCCAAGTTTCAAATGTTGCATCCACGAACTGTCAGACGAGTCATAGAATCTTTTATGAGTCATGGATTGGTTTCGTTTATGGAGGATTAGAAATTGAAGAGTTTCAGAAAAGTTGTCAGATGAAACCCTCCACAGGCCGTAAGTCTGAAGACGGCATGTAAGAACTTCTCGTGGATTTGAAGTCAGTTTTTAGAAAATGCAGAGTACAAAGCCCAAGTACGGGCCGTAGATCTTTATACAGCCTGTAACCCAGTCCATAGAAGCTATCAAATCTAGTTTTGCCTATTTCATTTTGGATTTGTATTTTACTTACTATAAATAAGTTTTTTAGGTCTTTTTAGAAGAGAGACGCATGAGAGAACAGAGAAACACTTTTGTGACCTCATCTTTTGTGATTTTTACAATGCAAAACATTACATTATGATTTCTTGCAGAGAATTTTGGATTTCTTGTTCTTATTTAAAAATTGTTGAATCCATCCACAAAACCACATTTACGGCCCATAATTCACTCCAAAGGTCGTGCTTTGGCTCGTACGGTGCATGGTCCCAAAAATTGAGCTATTAAAAATTACACTTGAGAACAATGAAACTCCGTGTACGGTGCGTAGTTTCATTTATGAACCATAGGATCCTTCCGTAGAACTTCTCTAGACTTAGAAAAATTTTCATTCTTAGGGTCTTCTTTCATGACCTTATTTGCGAGTTGTATACAAGTACGACTCGTATTGTTTCTCGTGAGTGAATTCTCGTAATCAATATTTTTCACCAAGTTCTGAAACTTAACCACGAGAACTTTTCTATGATTTGTGATCCAATCCACAAGCGTAGGTTGGCTCATAACACCAGTCCACCTTAAAACTTTTGCAACTTTTTCATTTTTTAGGCTTTTTAACACGTAAGGTGTTACACTTTAACTAAGACTTTTGTGTTGCACTTGACAACTTACTCACAACTCTTTCATGATTTTGTAAGCTCAAGTAAGTCTTTTCAAACTAGATTCCTAAGGGAATGATAGATTAAAGAAAGACACAATAGAGTTCTAAAAAAGACTTGTATATATTGCTTGGAAGATTGCTTGATTGCTTAATGATTTTACTTGCTAATAGATGTCCCTATATTTATACTACTTACTTTGGGACCAATACATAAATAATAATTGTTAAATAAGTCCTTACATATCTACAAATAAGTCATTTCTAAAATTCAAGATTTCAAGGGCCTTCCAAGCAAATTCAGAAAATTCTAAAGTCTTCCAAGTAAATTACACATATCTCTAGAATTATCCATAAAGGCTAGTCTTTTTCCGATGAAAGCCTTCCACATGGACAACTTTGTGCCATATGGAACTAACCTGGTGCTTATGTATGACTGATGGGTTGTCACACAAAATATCTTTAACTATGACTTAATTTCACAAGGCATAAGTTAAGAGATTTTTTCCTTGTCCGGTAATAGTTCTATAGGATTAAATTATGTCTCTTAGACATAAATTTATGAGTTATTAAACAGATCAGTATAAGTTTTATAAGGCATAACAACTTGTAGGTTGGAAACTTAATGCATGACTCGTGAGTTATGAAATTATATTTCTATTGAAATAACTGTTGTAGAAATTAAGTTATATCTTATAAGGAGTAATTTATGGTTATGAATTGACTTTGTGCCTCTAACCATACAAGTCCTATAAGAATTTAGTGACATAACTTGTTACATCAATGCATCACTTTTTGTTTCTCTTTGATCGTATTTAAGAGTTACAGTAAGAGAAATCAACTTGAGGACAAATTCATCATAACAAACTTTAATTACATTACCATGAACTGACTAGACAAGCCATCAAAACACACAAAATTTAATGGGCCAGGGACCAAATGTCTTTCATAATAGGCCCGATGAATCTAGGTCTCTCGGTTAGTATTTGAGTATAGATTTTAAAATAGAGTTTAATAATTTATCTTTAAAAGATATGTCTATAAAATTTAATTATATTTCAAAATTCTATTTTTAAATTTCAAATTATCAAGAAGTGGTCATACTATCTTTGAATTTTTTGGGACTTTCAATACAAACTTAAAGTGTATGTTCAAAAACAATTTCAAATCGGAGAAGGGTTAGATATACCCTTGTATTATTAGAAATAGTTTAAATATGTCTTTCGTTATACTTTCGGTTCATATTTCTCTCCTGTTATACTTCGGGCCAAATATATCCTTCTTATTATACTTTAGTATAAATTTACCCTTAATACAAATGGTCAAATGATACTTTTTCTTCTTCTTTTGAATATGTTGTTTTCTCTTTTAATGTTACTTAAAATATTGATGAGTTTAAATTGTAGATTATGGATTAGAGTACTTACTATGAAAATAGATAAATACGTATTGATGAGTTTGCTTAGAAAAAATAAATACACAAGTTTTTTTAAAAGAATTTCATGACTATAATATTATGAATTTTTCCGTAAAAAAAATATCAATTTAAAGGTATTTGTATAAAAAAAAGAGATAAAAGGAGGAAAACAACAAAGAAAATGTGAAATGGAAGTTAGTTGTTTTGTTTTTAGAAAGATATAGTTTGAAATAATTTTTTAAGAAAATTAAGGATAAAAAAGTAAATTTAAGTCATACTAAAAGTTTTTATAAGATGAAAAGTCATAGAGAAGGATTAGTTTAATCAACATTTTTTTATCTTTGCATATGATTTTTTTGACCAATCATTACAATTAAGGGTAAATTTATGCCAAAATATAATAAGAGGGACATATTTGGTCCAAAATTATAACTAGAGGCCACCGAAAGTATAACGAAGAGCATATTTAAACTACTTTTAATGGTACAAGGATATATTTGACCTTTCTCCAATTTCAAATTCCAAAAAATACAACTTTAGGAACTCAAAATTACATGTTTCAAATTTAAATCTATAACCAAAAAGGAACTTAAGTTATACAACATTAACACATGGAGATTTGATGTCAATTAACTTATTTAATCTTGTAACTGAATGATCAAGTGAAAAAAAAGTTTAGAATAAAAACATATTTGATCAAAGTATTTGACGATAAAAAACGTATGTGATTAAAATGTTAAGCTATTATTAACAGAAGGCACAGAAACATATTTGGACCTAAAATATCAATCAAAAAAAAAACTGAAATATGAGCTGCAAAATTAAGAAGAGTCCAAAAAGAGAAATGCTTTAGGAATATGCTATTTCTCTAAATTACATGAATTGTCATCTGAGTCCAAAAAATTTAAAAACAGAGGTTTTTTTTAACCTATATCTTATTTGTGTGTTGTGTCAACATCATCTGATCAAACCAGATTCTACAGCTATATTAAATTATAACTAGTTAGTCAAATGTTTGTCCACAATCATAACACTTTTTTGACGTCCTTTATACTTGTGATTATTTAAAGGAAATAATCAGTTTGAATTGGTTTGACAAACATCAATTATTTTCCTAATTTTAACAGAATTCTGATGTCATCCAAATCACCATGAGGCAATTTTTGATGAAAAGGAATGGATTTCATAAAGTAACTTTCGATATATTTGATAACCTATTTCATGAAAGCAATAACAAGGAATAAATTTAATAGGATAAGAGCATCCTGTTCAACCCTAAACAACTCTATGTTTCCTTTATCATTCTATGGCTGCACCTAGTACTAATTTTTAAGCATAAACAGAGCTGCAAGAGAGAGACATCAACATGAAAGCAGCTTGTTCAACTTCACCAAGCTTGGTCCACTGAATTGGATTCTTCTTATCCACATTGCTGCTGCCGCTGGTACTATCACCACTGCTGCTCGTACAACTGGGGCTCATCGGCTTCTTATGTCCAGATGATTTCTTCGTCTTCTTGTCCTCTTTTTTCAATCCCAGAAGTGCTCTTCTCTTCTTCCTGTTCCTGATCCCACAAGCATTGCACAGAGACTGCATTCACAGCACCAGGCCAATCATCAGATTAGATTTATCAAAACAGAATTAAATTAATTGAATGTTGTAAAACAGACCTTAGGGCCAGCAGGGCCACCACGCCAAAGAGGGGTTTTGGTGGCACCACAATCCACACAAGTTTTCACTTGGATTTCAGATGAAATCCTTTCTGGGGTTGCTGCTGCTCCGCTGATCACCTCTTCAGATCCTGACCCCTAAATCAAAAAAAATCAAAAAAACTAAAAAAAGGAGTACACAGACAAGCATGATCAATCGATCAAAGCTAAATGGTGAATGTTGATCACTCACCTTATCACTTAGATCCATCTCCATGATCGATCAAACAAAACAAGGTTGATCACCTCAGCTTCAATGATCACAACTGAAAAAAGAACAAAAAAGGGTTAGATAAGACCAGGTGATCACACTTGATTGTCAATCAATCAACTACCGTGAAAATGAGATAAAACCGACATGGAAGCAAGAGAGACTGCGCCAAGAGAACCAACACTGAATCAGTGTTGTGGCTCATCAGGATATGTAAAAATCTGACCTATATAAAGGTCCGAACCCAAACCCTAGGCGCCAGGATCTATAAAATGACTAAATTACCCTCCGTTATGAACATTTTTGATCAAACAGTACACCCGCCAAAACTTAATTAAAAAGAGCGCCGTTGTGGGGGTAATTTGGGAATATGGAGATATACTATTTGACTCTTGTTTTGCCATTTGCCGCCTTTGGGCTACACCATTTACACAATCTGAATGTGTATTTAAGATATTCTTTATCACGCGTAAATTGTGTTGTAAAATAAGAATAATAATTTTATTAAAATAATTTTTGAGTAAATAATTATATGTGAAAATATAAAGTACAATTCCTGAATGATAAATGTATATCTGACTTGTTTGTCAATATATCATGAAAAAGAAGTTTTAAAATAATAATAATAATTTTATTAAAATAATTTTTGAGTAAATAATTATATGTGAAAAATATAAAGTACAATTCCTGAATGATAAATGTATATCTGACTTGTTTGTCAATATATCATGAAAAAGAAGGTTCTAATAAGATTAATAAAGGTACGATAAACAATTAAAATTTAATTAGATATATTTGATTTTTTTTTGTACTTATTTTAATTTTATAAAATACAAATATATACAAAAATATCTCATCGAATGATTTCTTATAAATAATATTATTATTTTTTTCATCTATTTTAGTTGATCGATTAACCACTATTCTTGTGATGAATATTTGATATAAACATATGAAAAGTAGATATTATGTACTATCCTACCTGTAAAGGAAATTACATTTTAAAATATTATTCCTAAATAAGTTTTGTGGTAGATTAATTGGGAAAATATCATTGCAGAAATGATAAGGACCGCAACTCTCACTATTTTAATTTGTTCAAAATCTTTCCTTTAGAGCATAATCAAAAATAGAAATACCATCACTTCCTTTCCAATATTCATACTATTTCTTAAATTGAACATATATGATTACTATACCAATTAAATATGATATTTTAATAAACATATGTCATTTTATAAGTTTTTTTTCAAATTATAATATATGCGTACAAGTATGTATGTGTTTGTGTTATGTCTTAAAATTTTTAAATTATACTACACCTATCATGGGGTTGCTTAGCGATATATTTCTTATTAGTAGGGTAGTCAATATTTAAAAAGTGTAACTTATATTTATTTTTAAGAAGAATATTTAAGTTATTTATGGAATATTTTAATAATTCAATTTTTAACTTTTGAGGTTCTCACTTCACATAATATAAATATATAGAATATATTTGACTCTAAATTACGAAAACTAGATATATTACTTTTAATCCTAGTATATCTTGTACGACATCAATTTGTTCAAAATCCATTCTTCAGAATATAGTAGAAATAGAAACCTCATCACTTTCTTTTCAAAATTCATATTATTATTTCTTAAATTGAACATATTATTCCCATACCAAAAAAAATAACAAAAACAATTGTATATCTACAATTCATGAATGATTAATATAATATAAGATTTTGACTTGTTTTCAAGATCAAAATGATTAGATATTGTTAAAATTTATAAAGTTTTTTTCCATATGAATAAGAAAGGTACGATAGACAATTAAAATTTAATTAGATATATGTAATTTTTTTTACTTGTTTTGATATTATGAAATATAGATATCTACTGAACGTGTCATCAAGTACTTTCTTGTATAAATGATATGTCATCAGGCTTTTCTTTTAAAAAAAATATTTTAATCATTTTAAAATGAGTAAGTTATTTGGATATTATCCAGATTTAACAATTTTAAATGAGTTGGGTATTCAACCCATTTAAGATGGATAGAAAATGGGTAAAATAAGGGTAAAAGTGACTCATTCATAATGTAAAAAAACTTTTTATTGGAAGAAGTTGGGATGGGTGAGGGTTATTGACATCCAATTTTTACCCTCCACGATATAAATTAATCATCGAGCTTTTAATTTCGACAATTCGAAATAATTAACTTTCGAAAATACAAAATATATTTTCTCAAATAAATTCTATTTTTAAAAAAATTAATTCAATTATTTTGGATTGTTAATATCAAAAGCTCTTCAATTAATTTATATCAGTCCGTCGTATAGTCAAATTAATCATTCGAATTGAATTTGATTACTATTAATTGACCGAAATTGCAATCAATTGATCAATTGTTAAATCATTTTCCCTACACCTTTGGAGTCTTTCTCTTTCAGCTTTTATTTGACCCAAAAACTCCCAAGTCCAGCCCAAAAACATATGTACCCGGCCCAATTTCCCCTTTTTTTAGCTTATATTATACACATACACACTAATATATACATACATTGTACGCGCGTGGGGGACAGGCGCCCTCAATCTTTCCTTTTTCTCCTCATTTCCCTCAAACGTGTAAACTCACTCTCCTCACCATCGTTCTTCTTCTGCAAGCAAACGAAACCCAGAATCAAAATTCCCTCCCAGCGTTCACCTCCTCCAATTCGTACCTACGTGTTGTCCTCTCCTTCATCCCGTACGTATTCGTTGGGGGAGAATCTCGTATGTGTCCCAATCTCGCCTAGCTCCTTCCTCACTCGAAATCGACGACCTTGATGGCTTTCCGTTGAGGAATCAGTTTGGATTGTTGGAGTTGGATAGGATTGAGGGATTTGGAATTTCAAATTCATCCAACAAATCCCTAATTTGACCCCGACGTTTCCCCCAATTTGAACCCTAAATTCGCCTATAAATTGAACCTTTTCCTCACTGTTTAAGGGGGTGGTTTTTTCAAACCCACAAAGAACCCTAGTATAAATTCTTCTATACACGCATCTTTGAAGTTTTCGTCAGCGGACATTGAAGCCAGAAGGTCTGGTTCTCGGAATTCAAAAACACAACCGATTTTCATTGGTGGAAAAGGTCTCGTTCCAGCTCGCGTCCCCAGTTCCTGCCCTCGAAAAGGTAACTCCTAATCCTAATGTTTGTTCTGGGGGCTGCGTGAATAGCTTTCTTCTGTGTCTCGATGGTCTATGGTTGTTTGTTCTCCCTTGAATGCGGTTGTTTGCAACAGATTTCAACCTGAATGTATCGTTACTATTTCGTTAGATGAATCTTCTAGTTTGTTCGTCGGAATTCATATGCATTTGTTTTGAATATAAGTAAGACGATTTTGATGTAGTTGAGCTATTATTGTGTCTGAATACATAGTTGTGTATCTGGTTCGTATATGGTAAATAAACCGAGTTCTGGCCCTTAAAAGTCTATATCTTTTATTAAGTCCTCTGATTTTCTGCTTGTTATTGGACTCAATTTCTTCTTGCTGTTATCTGGTAGTGCTTTAAGCCATGAACTTACACGAGTTCCTAAACATTTTGAATGCAAGTTTTACTTAAACTTCTATTTGTATTTGTTTCATCCTCCTTATTTTCCTTTGAAACGTTATAGTTTATTTGAGATTAACACTATGCCAAGTTACTGTCAAGATGTTCTACTGGTTTAATTTTTGGGTTTTCCTGTATGTTTATGTCCTTTGTACCTTTTTCTAGGCATTATAAGTTAGTATGCTCTGTTCTTGTTAGTCGCTCTTGATTAAAGCACCTCGTTTGGCCTGCTGACAGCTAGTATTCTCAGAAGTTCGTGTTTTGAAGTTTCCTTATTCAATGTCTAGGAAAAGTTATTTATCTGTTATACTGGGTTCTGATGTGGTTGTATATCCCTAAAAATATAGTCATTTTGCCTTCTGCTCAGTTGCTCTTAGAAGTGATGGTATTTGCTTTATGTTGTGATCATACTTGTGTTGGATATGCTTCAAAAAATCGATTAGAATAGGTCATTTCATTTGCTTCACGTGTTCAGCCTTCGTTTTCTCATGTTTATTTGCTTCACTTGTGCTTCATCTTTACTCTAGTGTATGGACTGAGTTCCTTTTGAATGGCTCTGGTTGTGTCTTCTTTTCTTCTTTTGGAGAAAGTTAAGCTTTTCAGCTCCAAGTGCTCATTCTAACCTCATATTAAGCATGAACCTGTTTAAGTTGTTAGGAGTGAAGATCAATGTGAAAGTGACCTCTGTTTTTCAAGAGCATGTTGTAAGCTTGTTATGGTTCGTTCTGCTGATGTTTCTGATTCTCTAAATGCTGTCAGTTTGGTTTCTATGAATATAATCTGCCTAAAGTGCTATCAAGGTAGTTATAGTTCTGTTTTTGCCTGCTCCTTATCCCCATCTGAGTTCCTTGGGTCTTAAATAGTCACATGTATGCCTTTGTCGCATTAAGCAGTTGTTTAAAATGAAGGACACATGATATTGTTTTTCTGTTTGTGCCTTCTCATTTCAAGTTCTGTTTATTGTTGGGCCAAAACAGTAGACTGTGGCTTTAAATAGTGATGATTATACCTTGGTTCCATTTTAGTGTGAAATCTGGTCTCTATTAATGTTCGAAGGGGTCGAAATAAGTGGGTTCAGCCCCACTGCTGCATGATCTTTAGTCATTCATTTTTATTTTAAGATTGTTATGGTCTTATGTGTTGTCCTGCTTCTGCTTTGGAGTCAAATGTCTTGCTTTCTGTTTTGTTTTATGAGAGTCAGTATAGTCCCGTTATATTGTTAGTATTATTTTTGAGTCTCTTATTAATCCTTAATTATATTTCTTTGCATGAACAATGCTTCGAGCCCATTTTGGACTCTCCATTCTGCATTTCTTGGGCTATGGAAGCCCAAACTTCCTCTTCTTCGAGTTAGCTCAATTCCCAGGAAAAGAAGCTGAAATACAGGTTTTGGGAGGTATAAAATCGGCATATATACCTTGATATACACTAATATGCAGCAGATATACACTGAGTGTATATCACAGGATATGGGTCACAACCCATTTAGCAGGAGCAGCAGCAGGGGCGGCCCAAGAGGCCTTGTGGGCCGAATTTCTAGGAAAATAGTTTGCTGAAATATTGTGTATACACTGGTATACAGTGTATATACTACGCTCATATACAGAGGGGATATACACAAGCGCAGTAGCAGCAAATGGGCCAAAGGCCCAGACGTGAGGGCAGCAGAAAAAGGGCCAGGTAGGCCCAATCTTATGTAGAGATTAGGGCAGGTGGAAATTGGACCTACCAAGCCCAATTTTACTTTAGTATTTCTTTGTATATTGATTTATTTGATATACTTGTTATCTTGTTTACTAACTCTAATATTATTTGTGTTATTGTTTGTTAGTAATCTAATTGTTTCCTAAATATTGTCTCCATTTATGTTAATTCTCATTATTAATTTTTAAGTGTTAAGTGTTAGTTAATTTTAAGCTTAATTAATTTTTACAAAATTGGTCAATATTTTCAAGTTTAGTCAATTTATTTTTAAGTTTAGTCAATTTTTTTCAACTTTAGTCAAGTTTTGTCAAATTTTGTAAGTTTAGTCAATTCTGTCAAATTTAGTCAAATTCTTTCAAATTTATCCATTTTTTTCAAAATTAATCAAATTTTAAATTAGTCAACTTTTTACAAAAAATCAATCAAATCTTTAAAAAGTTAGTCAATTTTTTATTCGTCGGTTGACTGAACGTTAACGGTCATTTTGAGTGATTAAGTTCTTCTCAAAAATGAAAATTGAACCCGAATTTTTTCTTTGGTGTATTTTAAAGATTTTCCTATTAGGTATTTTAAAATATTTATTAGGTTTTTAAATTATCCTTAAAATTAAGTGGCGATTCTTTCAAATTTCAAGAATTGAATTTGTACTTAAATAAATTAAGTATTAAATCGAATTTTCCGGAAAAAAAAATCAAAACTCACATTTCGAATTAACAAGGGTAAGTAAAAAAATTTAAATTTTCTAAAAATTAAATTAACTTTTTATTGGGAGGGGAAAAATTATTTTTTTTAATATTTACGGTAGGGGTGTGGATCGGTCGATTCGATTTTATACATTATTAGTTCAATTTATCGATTTTTAAATATGCTAAAACAATCGCAAATAAATAAAATAACTAATAAAATAATATGCTAAATTTTTATTTTTTATTCCTCCCTCCACCTTTATCCCAACCTCTCTACCAGCCCACGCCCCACCAC
>JAOTQR010078457.1:0-11284 GCA_025774065.1 Solanum ossicruentum
ATATATATATATATATATATATATAGATATATATATATATTCGGGATGTGACCTCAACCGACATAAGGAAGACCAAGCGGTTATTACTTGGAATCCGGATAAAATTCCCTCATCGGCAAAGAGGTGATCTACTTGCAAAGGGCAGACCGTACTTCATCTTATGGGACAACTCCCTCTTCGTATAAAGTAACCTTCCTTACGGGACAACTCGCTCTTCGGATAGGATTTTCACAAAATCATAAATTAAATCATTTCTTCTCCTTACGGGACAATTCTCTCTTAGGATCGGAAACCTATGCTAGGCACATAGTTCAAGGAAAGGGAGAGGGTCCTTGGGGATAGCCCTAACTCTTCCAATCCATCGGTGCTAAGTCATCATCCCACAAGAATAAATATATGTATACACATATATATACATACTTTCAAACGACGTAAATCATTTCCGAAACCATTTCAATGCATTATGAGGCTTAAAGGCAAAAACATAATTTCATAGTCTATATACTCATGCATTGGAATAGCCCATTCATATAAAAAATGGTGCAAGCACCCAAACACCTAAAGAGTCAAAATCAAAGACATATATGTGATCACAATTGCCATAACCAATATTTTATCAAAATTTGTATTATAGAACATAATTGGGATTAACCCATAACATACTTTCTCAAAATAATCCATGTACATAAATGCATATGCTATGGACAATGAGAGAATGGCATGGGTAATTAGGATTCATTCTAAAATCAACAATATCATATGAAATTCAATTGAAAACATAATTAAATTCATATATAAATTCATATTGTAATCACCCATGCATTTAGAAGTATTAAAGGGGCACATTCATACTTGAAATTCCATAAACTCCTAGGAAAATCCTCATGTAATATTTTAAATCATATTAAAATCATCAAATAGACACTACCCATGCATAATTAGAATTTTAGGATTCATAATCTTCAAAACCACGATTTAAAGTAACTAGTGATCCAGGAGAAATAATTTTGGGTCTCCTTGATTGAAAGGAAGTCAAGGATCAACCCACATACCTTAGACCTTGAGTTCCTTGGAATTGAGTTTGGGAAGAATGGAAGTTTGGAAGTGGGTCTTGGAATCCAAACTTGTTCTTGGGTTTCCTTGAAATTGGGATTGTGGTCCTGGTGGAGGCTCTTGAGAGAATTGAGGATGTATTTGAGATGAGAGTAGTGAATTTGATCCTTAGGAATATTGTTTAGGTCTTTTAGGAAGGTTAAGATAGCATAGGAAGTCAAAAATAAGTCATTAGAATAATTAAAATTTACGAAAATGCCATTATTGATCGGATGGAAAATTTGGTAAAATGATGCCACATGGAAGGTCCCATGGGTTGTGTCAAACTCCACGGGTCGAGTGGAGTGCCCGTGATAAGGTACTTGGTCTAAAACTTGATGCTGGAAATCGATTAGAAAAAGACGTCTCGTCGCGACCACGGAGGCCTCCACGGTTCCTGTGGAGCCTCATGGTCTGTGTGGAGGTTCGTGGCACCATACTTGGTGCTGGAAGATGTTTCCCAGGCCCCAATACAAGGGTCACGATGTGTGCCACCTGGCACGACCCTTGTGGGTGGTCGTGGTCTATGCCTTGACCTCGACTTACCACCACGCCTACCAAGCCTCTCTTACTCACCTTCATGCCCCTTCTCACGACCAGTGGTAAGCCTCACGACCCGTGATACTGGTCATTCCACCTTCCTCAATGCGAAAAATGTCCTTTTCCAGCTCAAGACATCTCACATGGTCCGTACAAGACACCACTGCCCGTGTAGGTGCCCATGGGGCTTCACTGCACGGGAGGGTCTCACGGAAACTGTCATAACTCCTTCATCCGACATCAGAATGAGATGAAACCAAATGCATTGCGAAGATAACTCAATGTGTTTTCATTCTACATATCGTTAGCCACCCAGTTCCAAATGTGCTAAGAGTTATACTTGTTAAGTTTGACCCTTTTACCGGTACTAGTGTCGAACTTAGCTAACGAAAAATCCTTTGAACTTGGCTTGATGTAGGGGGCCCATGACAGGCTTAAACAATCTAAATATGCTTGAAAATCTGAGTCCTTACATCATCTCCTCCTTGGGAACATTTGTCCTCAAATGTGCAAGAACAAGGCTTGAAAGACTTGGGTGTGAACATGCAACTTTCAAACACAAGATATTATGCATAATTCATCATTGGAAATTACAAAGCCATTAAATATTATGTCAAAATAAACTCATCCAAAACATCATAAAAAGCATTCTATTGCATATATACGCATGCAATACCATGATACTCAAGAAGGAAAGAATTGGGACTAACGAGAAGCAAAGGGCCTAATACCTTAGGCTTGAGTAGATTGGAAAAGGTGCGGGTACCACTTCATCATATCCAACTCCACCTCCCATGTAGTACTCTCCGTATGTTGGTTCCTCCAAAGCACCTACACTGAAGCCACATCCTTATTACAAAGTCGTTTCACTTGTCTATCCAAAATCTCTACCGGGTTTTCCTCATAAGACTAGTTCTCTTCCACCTCAATGCCCTCCAAAGGCACATGCAAGGATCTCCCACCATCTTTCTCAACATGGACACATGGAAAATCAGGTGAATAGAGCTAAAATTTGGGGGAAACTCCACTCTATATGCCATATTACCAATTTGTTCAATAACTTTGTAAGGCCCTACATATTGGGGACTTAGCTTTCCCTTTTTGCCAAAACGCATCACTCCCTTCATAGGTGAGACCTTCACAAACACCCAATCTCCAACTTGGAATTCAAGGTCTCTCTTTCTAGCATCCGAATAGGACCTTTGGCGGCTTTGCGCCGTCTCCAACCTTTCTCTAATCAACTTCACTTTCTCCATAGCATTCATTACCAAGTCCGGGCCAATCAAAGCCATTTCCCCCAACTTAAACCATCCCACCGGAGATTTGCACCTCTTACCATACAAGGCCTCAAATGGTGCCATACTAATGCTAGCATAGAAGCTATTATTATAAGCAAACTCGATGACTGGAAGATAGTCATCCCAATTACCTTTAAACTCCAACACTCAAGTCCTCAACATATCTTCCAAAGTTTAAATTTTCCTCTCGGCTTGTCCATCGGTTTGGGGATGAAATGCGGTACTCAACTTGACTTTAGTACCGAGTCCCCTTTGAAATGATTTCCAAAAGTTGGAGGTAAATTGGGTACCCCGATCTCATATGATAGATCTCGACACACCTTGCAACCTTACCAATTCCCTGTACAACTTCGCGTGTTCTTCGGCACGAAAAGTAGTCTTAACCGGTAATTAATGAGTCGATTTAGTGATCCGATCGATGATAACCCAAGTGGAACCAAATTGCTTCCGAGTCTGAGGCAACCCAACCACAAATTCCATATTTATGTCTTCCCACTTCCAAGTAGGAATCTCAATGTCTTGAGACAACCTATCGGGCCTTTGATGCTCCACTTTCACTTGTTGAAAATTTGGGCATTCGGATACAAACTTGGCTATGTCGCTTTCATACCATGCCACCAATACACCTCCTTCAAATCCCGATACATTTTTGTGGACCCTGAGTGAATAGAATAGTTAGACCTATGAGCTTTGATCACCTAAGATCATCCATATCCAGATCACATAACCGATCTTGATATTGAAGTACACCATCTCCCCCTTGGGAGAAAACTTCAATATTCTTTTCGGCAACGAATTTCTTCAACTCAACCAAGGATGGGTCTAGATCTTTCTTATCCTTCACATCAACAACCACAAAGGACTCGACCCTATTTAGAACATTTATACCACCATCATTGGAATCGGCCACTCTAACACCCAATCTAGCCAAACGGTGGACATCCCTTGCCAATTCCCTCTTTCCTTTCTCAACATGAGCCATAGTCCAATGGATAGCCTACTGAGAGTATCAACTACCATATTTTCCTTACCAGGGTGATATAGAACACTCATGTCGTAATCTTTTAGGAGTTCCAACTATCTCATTTGTCTCAAAATAAAGGTCCCTTTGAGTGAACACATATTGCAAGCTCTTATGATCGATGAAAACATCCACATGCACTCCATACAAATAGTGTCTCCAAATCTTCAAAGCAAAGACCACTACAGCTAACTCAAGGTCATGAGTTGGGTAGTTACGCTCACGTACCTTCAATTGCCTTGATGCATAAGCTATCACCTTACTATGTTGCATAAGTACACAACCCAACCCAGTTCGAGAGGCATCATAATAGACCACGAACCCTTCCATGCGGTTTGGTAGAGTCAAAACCTGAGCCAATGTAAGTCAATCCTTTAAAGTTTGAAAACTCTTCTCATACTCATCTGACTATTTAAACTTAGCCTTATTTTGAGTCAATTTAGTCAGTTGAGAGGCTATAGATGAGAACCCCTTAATGAACCTTCTATAATAGCCTACTAACCTAAGGAAGCTTCGAATGTCCGAAGGAGTCAACGGTCTAGGACAATTCTTTACTGCCTCGGTCTTCTTCGGATCCACTTTTATACCATCACCAGACACCACATGACCCAGAAAAGCAACCTCACCCAACCAAAACTCACACTTGCTTAATTTGGCATACAACTTCTTCTTTCCCAAGGTTTGCAAAACCAACCTCAAATGATCTATATGCTCCCATTCTCTTCGAGAATATATAAGAATATCTTCAATGAAAACAACCGCAAAACTATCAAGAAAAGGCTTGAACACTCGATTCATGAGATCCATGAACATGGCCGGAGCATTAGATAGGCCGAACAACATCAGAACAAACTCAAAGTGCCCATACCTCATTTTAAAGGTCGTCTTCGGAATGTCACATTCTCGAACCTTTAACTGATGATACCCGGAATGGAGGTCGATCTTCAATAAGTGAGTAACCCCTTAAAGTTGGTCAAACAAGTCATCGATCCTAGGCAATGGATACTTATTATTAAAAAATGGTCACCTTATTTAGTTGCCTATAATCGGTACGCATACGAAGAGATCCATCTTTCTTTCTTACAAATAACACCGGAGCACCCAATAGAAATATCTTAGATATTTAGTAAGACTTTCTAGAATTTTGTATTGTAATATTTTGGATATTTGTATTTAGAAAAAATTTAGAAAGTCTAGAATATAGATATTTTAGGAAGATATTTGTAATGTATTATAAAAAAAATCTAGATTTTTATAGATAAAGTTATGTAGATATTTTTATTAGATATATCTAAAATATATCTAGAATCATCCTCTCACAACTATAAATAGGGGTGACCTTAGGCATTTGTAACCAAGCAACCAAAACCAAAAACAAAGAGTCTTCTTCTATAACAAAGTTCTTATTTCCATAATCTTCCTTCTCTTTTTTAGCTTCTACTTCTTTAGTTGAATCTTTCGATCTTAGTTAACGATCTTGGACTAGCAGAAGGTCTCCTGATAATACTTTTCTTCTACTATATTTCTCTACATGGACAAGTTAGGTTGAAATTGAGAATGTTAAAAGAAAAAATTACACAACTACACAACATATTTTACCATATTTTTTAATTAATAATCCCTGTCATTTTAAAAAAATTACAAACATATCTTATTTCTACTCGTCTCTCTCCAACTTGTAGATACCTAAACTATAATTTCTCTTTCCTTCTTAATTTATCCTTAATTATCTTCTACTTTTAAGTATTCTAATCAATATCTATATAATCTTCCTATTTTTTTGTTGTCTAATCAATCTTTCCATGATTAATTTCAATTTCAATTTTTTTCGTTATTTTCAAACTAAACATAAAAGAGAAGAAATTGAAAAGTCTCTTATTCCTCCACCAAAACCTAGTGTCTTTCACTTTTCATCTACTTCTTCATAGCAATCTCCATTCCAATTTTAACAATGAGTATCATTCTAAAAAAATAGAAAAATCCTTAATCAAGTATCAACTACCCAGATCAAGCATCTTTAGTGCGCACATTACAACTGTTACATGACTTTTAAATAGTAAGTAGTAAATGACACTGTGTGCCAAGTATAGAGACTTAAAACTATCAGCTTATTTGCACTTGGTCGTACTTAACTAAATGTGATGATGCGGGTGAAAATGTAGAAATAGGTATCTTATTGTTTAAGGAATATGATACTAATAATGTTGTATTACATCAGGTATCAAAATTACCTAAGAGTTTGAATGTTAAATACATGCATACATGTGGATATATAAGGTTGATACTTGAATATATACAGTTTGTTTCTTCATTTTAAAGCCATAAGTTCAGTGCTATTGAATAATTCGAAAATTGGAACAATTTTTTAAAAAAAATCCTAAATTAGATTTACAAAGTTACTAATTTAAACAAAGATTGAAATAAGTATCAAACAACTGACAATATACTATTTAATACCTAATATATTTATAACGATTAGATATCAAAACAAAATTTTGATTTCCGGTTAGATATCTTGTTTGAAGCAAGTATCAAGAATTTACATTAAAGTGTGGTTCAAGTATCATGTGTGTAAAATTTTGCTTAACATCTGTATACAGGTATCATGAGATAAATAAAACTAATTTCTAAAAAAATAAGTAAAAATAGAGATTGAAATCTTATGATTACTGCAAATACTAACTGGAAAAGTAACAAAAAATATTAACATCGTTATTCAACATCAAAATAACAATGGTAGAAGTACCAAGACATTTGATATATCTATCCAACATTAAAAAAACCAAAGGCAAACACATCTTTTTCTTCTTTTGTCGAGATCCAGTTCAATCACGATTGCTTCAATCAAATTTACAAACAAAATATTTTCTCCAGCAATTATACTTTTGCTTTTGTATCTATCACTTTCGACAATAAAGGGGGAGTCATAATGGACTTATTCTTTTCTTCCTTTTTTGCATATCGTTTTGGGACTTTGTATTTTGAAGTTGAAGCTACATTCTTGATGAACTCCATCTTTTCTTGTGAAGCTTCTTCAATGGACTCATCTTGATGAGCGTTGGAATCGTGTCTTATTGTTGAGAATCAATTGGAAATTTGTATTGATCAAACAGACAAAATCAGTTTAGGAAAAACTTTGGAACAAAGAATGAAAAGAAAATTTTCAAAACGAAACAAATAATTGTGTGAAAATTAATTTTGAAAAGGAAAGGAATAGTTGTATGGAAATTAATTATGTGTTAGCTTTAATTTGAAATTAATTATGGATAATTGATTAATGCATAGTGATTGACAACTAATTGGACTCTAAAACTGAAAATAGCCATAATTTTAGTTAAATCCCATTTTCTACGTAACTGACTGCCCAATTCCCTATTTTTTCGACAAATACTAGTCGCCCACTAAAGTATCAGGAATAACTTAATTTTAGGGGATTTTAAGTAATGTAGGAATAGTTGGTATAGAAAGAAATTATCACTTTATAGTATGAGATTTGTATAGTTTATACATGTTAAAATGGATTGAAATAGAGATTGTGCTATGCTATGACCCATCCAAATTTACTTTGAGCCCAAACGGGTTAGGTTCAAATGGGCTAAAATTTGCATTGGGTCATAACCCGCTCAATCTCAATAAATTTAACATATTATTATTTACTTTTTATAACCATAATTTGAATTTCAACTCAAGAAAAAAATTACAAATAGATAGATAAACCATAAAAAATATAAAACACATAGAAAATATCATTACATTAATACAAGTAATAAGCCTTAGAATGAGTTGAAATTGGAGATTAAATTGAGCTCAATTGAAGATTTTTTCAAAAGAAGTTGAGGCTTGAATATGTTGAGATTGAATCCAATTAAAATTATCTTGAGTCCAACCGATAAAATTTTGGATGAGTTATCTATATTTGGGCTCATTTTGACACCCTTACTTGATTCAAATACGTTGTTACCTATCTCCACTGTTTTAAATTATATGATTGTATTTGACTAGACATATAATTTTACAATTAAAGAACAAAATTTATCTGGAAAAAATCATAAATATTATGTAGTTATAAATCAATTCACTATAAAATAAATAATTAAAATTTAAATTATTATTAAATAAAAAATATTATTCTTTTCTAGATGAAATAAAGGAAAAAATATATATATAAATTAAGGTAAAAAAAAAAAAGTAAATCACATGTGCCTCAACCTTTACCAGTCGAGTGAAACCCATGGCAAGCAAGTGCACTTCTTCCGATCGAAGCTCTAAACATATAGTGCGGATCACAAAAGAAATTGTGGCTCAATTTCGAAGCGTACAAATGAAAAGATGGGCAAGACGACAAATTATGTGTCAGCTAAAATGCAGTGGGACAAATGGAAAAAAATGAGTGTTGTCAAGTGTTTTAAAATGCATTTTTGTGGTTGCTTTGGGGTTTGCTTCGGGACGTGGCACCAACAAAATGCGCATGGGGCTTAATTTTGTGGGTGAGAAAATTTAATTTAATCTGTCTAACTCATTAAAATTTGGACGGATTAATAATCATTTATTTATTAGTTTAATTTATCTCAAGTTAACCCATTTTAACTTATTTAAAATTGGATTAATATGCAATTAGAATTGACTCGAGAGAGATCTTGTCAAAATATTTTAATTTTTTTTTAAAAATTTGATATGTTTTATACATAATAAAGAAAAATATAATTTAATTAAGTACTAAAATATTGAAAAAGAACAAATAAAAAAAGTAAAACTTAGTAAAAGTTGAATCGGATTAAGTCTTGAACTAATCTATAATTCATTACTCAACCCGTTTTGATCCAAGCAAATTCGAGTTGAGTTGAATCTTGACTCGTTTCTTGTCTTGACCCATTATGACCCAACTTTTGACTCACTCCATCCAATTGTCACCCCTACTTCTGATTGTACGTTCTAAACGTATTTAACGTTCAATGCTTGGAGTTCACCTAGTAGATCTTACACAAAATATGTGTCAAATTTACATCTTTACTTTTCATTGCTCGTATGTTTTTGTCCTCAAAAGTATCATATTTATTATTTGCAGTATCTGAAAGCAAATTTATTTTTATTCACGATGATGGATAAATTTATTGATGGAAGTAGACAGCATACTATGAAAGTAATATATTTTAACAAATAGTGTTTCTTTTATTATTTGAAATGTGAAATGTTAGGATTTATTTGCATTTCATAATAACTTTTATATCATTACATTATTTATATTAATAACATCATTGTTAGATTCTATAGAGTTTTGATGATTGACAAAATGACTTGAAACATATTGATAAATCAAGTTTTCAAATACACAAACTCAAAGAGCTAAATCTTCAACAAGATTATCAAGAGAAGTGTGTCATAATCACGAAATGGATAAGGTTTTCACGACACATTCAAGTGACAAACTTGTATTGAATTAAAGAGTTGGAGTTTGACTAAAAAAAAAGAATAATAAAGAGTTTGAAGTCAAAAAGGAGTCTGACTTGAAGAGCTATAAGGCCACAGAGTTTGACTAGATGAGGAGAGTTTAAAGAGAAGAAGAACTTTATCGAGAATTGTATTTAAATAGAAGTGAGGTCATTCAGATCGAATACACATGCACTATAGAGCAAAAAGGTAATTAGAAGATTGACTTTTGAGAGGTGCTGATTATGAAGAAACACTGGTCTCGTATTGAGTCTTTCATCTAGGAAGTTATTCTTTGTGTTGATTCTTGATGTAATGTTAGTTCAGTGAATCTATAAACTTAATTAGGTTGATAGTCTTCAGGTTTAGAGTAGCTCGAAGACTTGAGAACATAAAACTTGAAAGGTTTGTGTTGAGTTTGGAGTTTATGTTTCAATTTCTTAGATTACATAGGCTTGTAATCGTTTTGTTGAGGTTCATTGATTTAGTGAAGTTTGGGTTAAATCTTGCAGAGTTACAAGTGCTGGAAGTGGTAACTAACTAATTGTGTACATTGATTAGTTTAGTGTACAAGTAATTGGTTAATTAGTTTTAGTTAGATTAGTTTGGGATATTATCCCACATCGTAAGGTACATTATAATTAGGGAGAAAATATAGAGTATAAATATATGTATTACTGTACATATTTTTTTGACACAATAATAATATTTTTCCCTTTACCAAAACTGTGAACAAGGCTTTTGCCCTAACTGCTTCTCCCTTCTTCTTCTAACAACCCTAACAACCCAAATCAACAGAAATTAAACATGGTATCAGAGTGTCGCCATTAACGATGGCAACGGCGCTGGGGACAGGGTTTAGTGAACTCAAGAATGGCGGAAAGCGGAGAAACCAGTCACGAATCGACTGGAGGTCGCGAATCGATTGATAGATCAATTGAATCACTCGATGCCGTGGAGAAGAATAGGAACCATCCTCTGTACCTTCATCCATCGGACACGCTGGGAGCGTACTTACCTCGGTGCAACTCACAGGGACTGAAAATTACTCCCTGTGGAGTCGATCACTACTTATCACACTTCGCGCCAAGAGTAAGCTGGGATTCGTGCTTGGAATGTGCAGAAAGTCAGATTATGGCCCGGAGTTAGAAGAACAATGGGAAAAGTGCAATGCGTTTGTTCTCGCATGGATTATGAATACTGTGTCGAAAGAATTATTGAGTGGAATTGTGTATGCCTCGGATGCGGCCATGGTTTGAGCAGACTTGAATGAAAGATTCAACAAGGTGGATGGATCGAGGAGTTACCAGCTTCACCGGGAAATTTGCACCCTGACTCAAGGTAATCTGACTGTTTTTGGTTATTTCACCAAGATGAGGCTATTGTGGGACGAATTTGATGCTCTGGTCCCTCCACCTTCATGTGATTGTGAAAAATCTAGAGTGTATGTTGATCACATACAATATCTGCAACTGTTTGCCTTTTTTATGGGACTCAATGATGTATATAGTCATACCCGTAGTCAAATACTCATGATGAATCCCTTGCCCAATATGAGTAGGGCCTATGCAATGATCATATCAGATGAAAGCCAGCGAATAACTACCAGTTCAGGTGTGAATAAATCCATGGCATTATATGCTGGGAAGGGAAGTCACTATAAAAAGGAAGGTTATGGCTCAATGGAAAGCATTGAGCCATTGGGATTCTATGCTGGAAGAAGTGGGAATACAGGCAACATGGGAAATTTCAGCACCTACAAGGCAAGAAGGAATAATAATCTACACTGTGATTACTGTAAAATGCAGGGGCACACTAGGGAGATATGTTATAAACTTGTTGGTTACCCACCTGATTGGAGATTCAAGAAGAAGACTGGACCAAATATCATGCAGAATAGAGTGCA
>JAOTQR010078458.1:0-11283 GCA_025774065.1 Solanum ossicruentum
TTACAATACACTTCAATCCCAACAATTGATTCCCGAATTAATAATCGACCTTTAGGTAATTACGGGGTCTAACAGTATGTGGGTTATTAAGTGTTTATTATTTTTGTTCTCTAACTGACTTAATTACTTTTCTTTTTTGTCCCTCCCCTTCCTTTTACTTGCTTTAATATTTATTACTACTTTAAAACTATGTGCTAAATGTTACTTCTTTAAAATATATTGTCATACCGTTCATATCTTCCCCCACTTGGGACCTTCTTTTTTTTTCGTGATGTTGTGTCTTTGCACTTCTCAACAACTTCTTTTCAATACCCAAGGTCAAGAGAGAAGGCATAAGTGTGGTGTAAGCGGATAGTTTTGCTACTGTGGGACCATGTGCCTTCTCACATAGGAAATCCAGTTTGTGTCTAACCCCACTCTTGTAGAAACTTAGGATAGAGCTTTATCCACCCCTAATATTAGGTCATTCATGCATAAGCCTTAGGTAGTTTGACCATTGGGTCAATCTACATTAGTAGCCACCCCATTTAAGTCTACAGGGTCCAATCACCCTATAGACAAAATCTGCATACTATGTGTCTATGTGAAACGCGATAAAACCAATTCAAGCCTAGACATGTAAGATGGAGTTTAGAGCTTTTTTTTTGTTGTGTGCAGATTTCATGGCTTGTCCAGATTTTGCCAACACTCTCATGGTGGTGTGTGTAAGTCATAAGCTCAGAGGATGGTGGAATGAGATCAAACAAGAGCGTGCTATGGAGGCCCGTCAGTTGTTAGGTGGTTTGACTTTCTTGCTCTTCCTCGC
Organism: Solanum ossicruentum; assembly: GCA_025774065.1. NCBI lineage: Eukaryota > Viridiplantae > Streptophyta > Magnoliopsida > Solanales > Solanaceae > Solanum > Solanum ossicruentum. Next base: position 806 of record JAOTQR010078458.1, read on the forward strand.
CCCCAACAGGGACCTAATCAAGGCCTAGTTAAGATTCTGGGACCCTGCAAGAACAATCTCCAAATTCAAGGATTTTGAGATAACCCCCATCATAGAGGAAATTGGTGGGTTCACTGAACTAAACTACCATAGGCATCGAATGATCATTTCACACAAGATATCCGCGAAGAAGTTTCTTAAATCCCTAGGATTAAGATACAATCCAAGTTTGTGTCTTTCAACTTTGGTTGGATCTCTTTGGATTTCTTATACTCTTGTTTCGGTCACAAGGATGGTCACAGAACTTCAATGAAGAATTTACATGCTCCGCTGAAAAATGGAAAAAGTATCGCATCAATGCCTTCGCCCTCGCACTGTTGGGTAAGTTGGTCTTCCCTAAAGGAGGAGTCCAGATAGACACTTCCTTGAGTTTTGTGGTTCGAAGATTGGCTAAAGATATATATCATGCTAATGTAACTCTGGTTCCAATGATAGTTGTTGAAATGATTAGGACGTTGTCCAGATGTGCTAGGGGTAAAAGGTTCTTCGAGGGGTGCAGTTTGTTATTACAAATATAGGCAATCAAGCACTTCTATAAGCGACCAACCATATTTGATGCCCTAGATGGAATGGGGAACAAGATTCACACTCACTTAAGGAGAATGTCCAGATTTAATGCTCCGCGAGGAATCAGAGAATAGTATGTTTTTATGAGGGAACTCTCTGGGTATCAGATTCAATAGAAATATAATTGGTTGCACATCCAACATGCCAAGGTAAGGGTTGATGATCTTTATTACATCGAACTCATTAGTCTGAAAGGGGTCCAACCATATACCCTTCTACGAGTTCTTCGTCAGTTTGGGCTAATCCAAATGATTCCACTTCGCTCTAACATTATCATAGCTAAGTCTGACTTTGGAGAGGGAATTCCACAGGTTCAAGACATAATGGTAAGATGGGAGAGGGTTATCAATATCCAAGTTCAAGAGCCTCTCCCTTATTGCACACCTAAGTACTATGTCTGGATCCTAGAAGATGCTGAAAGAGTAGACCTCGATCATGGTGAGTGTCCTGGGTTTGAAGACTTGGAGGAGAAAGTCTGGGCTCGCAATATACTTAATAAGGATTATGGCATCACCCCAGAGATGAGACAAAAAATCGTCCTTACATATGTAGAGCTCCACATTTGAAGACTTTAGTTTTATTCTAGTCATTTTCCCATGTCATCCTTTTCCCCTTAGGTTTTTATTTCATGCAAGCTTATTTTATTGTCTCATGATGTATTAGTTGGATTTTATAATAAAAATAGTCTTATCAGTTATTTCTTTTACTAACTCTAAACTCCAATTCACAAATTATGGCTTGAATTAATTATCACAAATCACTTGTTTGTCGTATTAGGCCTACCTCTGGCTCAACGAGGTCCCTTGCATGTTAGGGTGATTATATAAAAAAAAAATTAAAAATTATGTGTTCATTATTTTAACTCTCTGACTTGGTTTTTTGGTTGTTTTGTTTTTCCCTTTCCCAAGGTTGATCTGTTCGTACATTCTGGCCTGTTACACCAGATCAAAAGGGGAACTTCCTTCTCCGCCGCCACTCCAAAGCCTGAACAACAAGAAGAAAGGTAAGATGACCGACGACAATACTCTGATAGACGGGCTCACTCTACTGACTTGGTTTTAAGATTGGAGCGAACGATTCTGGAACTTGAGGAAGAAATAGCCAGCATGCGAAATCTGGCTAAGCTATCAATTTCACTCGGCACCCCTTTTGGGGATAACCAGGAAGAACATGTCACTACTACCAAGCCATACCCCTACTTGTGCCACCCACTTCCCAAAATCAACCAAACTCCACCAACTTGCCACCCACAAATGCTCAACTTTCCACCCATCACTTACAAAATCCATACCATGCAGGCCCTTCTGAGCCAATATTATACCCACAAAATACTAGCCATATCCCAACATACCTTCCAAGCCACCATCAACACCTCATATGTTCATTCTCTTAGAGACCACAACCAAAATCCTATATATGTTGAAGCAGCTCCGTATGCCCACGACTACCACGAATCAGAATCCTTCCAAAAGGATATGTTGATCAAGTCCATGGCCGAGAAATTGGACAACTTCACTAATCGCTTGTAGCAAGTCGAAACAAGTAAAAGGTTAGTTGGGTTGAACTATGAGGACTTATGTATACATCTTGATGTGGAGTTGCCTGAGGGGTACAAACTCCCCAAGTTCGAGTTATTCAATGGTATTGGAGATCCCAAAGTGCGCATGTATTGTGATAAGCATGCTGGGGCCAAAAGAGATGAAAGGATCAGGATGAAGTTGTTTATGAGGAGTCTCAAGGGAGAAGCCCTAACATGGTATATTGACCAAGATGCCCGCAAATGGTCAAGTTGGGTAGATATGGCTTCTGACTTCATGGATCGATTTGGTTTCAACACGAAGAACGCACCCAATTGGTTCTACATCCAAAATCTAAAAAAGAAGCAGGGTGAGACATTCAGATATTATGCTGTTAGATGGAGGTCTGAGGCTGCCAGGGCCAGGCCTCCCATGGATGAGTCTCAGATGAAAGACTACTTCATTCGTACACAGGAACCCCAGTATTATGACAGGATGATGCTCGTTGCAGAAAAAAGTTTTGCGAACATCATTAGACTAGGAGAGAGAATCGAGAAAGGTATCAAAAATGGTACCATCATAAATTTTGGAGGCTCTACAAACCACCAACAAAGCATTACAATCTGGAAACTTGTCGAAAACCCGTAAGAAGAAGGAAGTGGGTGCGGTCATGCTGGCGCATAAAAGCCTTATTAAACCACAAATTCTAACCACACTCTCCTTCACTACCCACATCACATTACCCTATGCCTTACCCTCCTTACCTAACATATACTTCATACCAAGCTCCCCCTCCGCAATACAAACAACCAACATATCCTGTCTATAATACCTAACCAACATACTATCAAACTAACCCACCACCACCACCACCACCCTCTCCTCAGCAACCAAATTATAGAAACCGTCCTAACTTTGACAAAAGGCCCAACAAAAACTACACTTCCCTAGCTGAACCTATTGCCCAACTATACAAAAGACTCAAAGAAGCCGGTTATATCACACCATTTCCCACTTTACCTATCGATACCCAAGCCAAATGGTATGACCCCAATAATGTATGCGCCTATCATTCTGGAATGAAAGTACACACCATAGAGGTTTGCCAATCCCTTTGAGACAAAATCCAAAAACTCATAGACACCAAGACCATCTAGCTTAAAGAACCCTCGCCCAACGTGTCTAATAACCCACTTCCTAATCATCAAGTGAACATGCTGGAAGTAGGAGAATCAACAAATCTAGAAGTATCCATATAGTTGGTAGAACAAGATCGGTTAGTTGTTATGATTGCTCCTTTTGTGGTAAAGGGGTGTCGACCATTTGAGGTAGAAGTTGTCGCGCCCAAATCTCCTTTTATAATGACAAGAGCTCCCCAAGTGAGCTTTGACACTCACGTCATTCCTTGGAGCTACGAGAAGGAAAAGACAAGAGTAGAAGGAGCTGATGTTGCCGAATGGTAACCTTCTCCGGAAGAATATACACTCAAGAACACATGACTCAAGGGAGCTCAAGCAAGTCCAAGCCTCCTGTTGTAGAAGTAGAGGAGAGTGGTGTGTGGAAGAAAGTACAAGACAAAGGGTACTCTGTCACTGAGTAGTTGAGAAAGGTACCTGCTCAAATTTCCATCTTGTCCCTCTTACAGACTTCAAAATTCACTAGAAGACCTTAATGAAAGTGTTGAAACGAGACCTATGTTCCATCCAACATTACCGAAGGAGAAATGGCTCACATGGTTGGATAAGTCTTCAAGGCATACAAGATATCATTCTATGAGTATGAGCTCCCGCCTGAAGGGACTACCCATAATCTAGCTCTTTACAACACCACCCAGTACCAAAACAAAGTAATTACTAAGGCTTTGGTTGACGCAGGCTCCGGACTGAATATTTGTCCAGTTTGCATTATAACAAGGTTAGATATGGACCTAGCAAAAATTCAAACCTATAAGATGAATGTTAAGGCCTTCGATGGCTACCAAAGAGACACTATAGGGGAGATCACCTTGGACACTATTAGTGCAACGACCTTCCTTATCGCGTTCCAAGTGATAGACATTCCTGCTTCCTATAATCTATAGCTTGGACGCTCGTGGATTCACATGGTTGGAGAAGTACCATTTATCCTCCATCAATGCTTGAAATTTGAGTGGGAGCACGAAGAGGTAGTGGTGCACGGGGAGAAGGGGCATCCCGTCTATGCTGTTGAAGGGCAAGGCCATATGAACGGAGAAATTTTCCACACTATTAAGCTAGTAGGAGTTATTGATCCAAAGCCATGGTATAGCCAGAAGATTTTGAGCATGTTGCTATGGTTAGGTTATGATCCAGGCAAGGAGTTAAGGGCCAGACTTCAAGGTATACCCTATCCAATCTCCCAACCTTTCAAAAATGATACCGTCAGTTTGGGTTGTGAAGGAAAAGTACCTATGAGGATAGGGGAATGAGAATTCGACCTACAACACCCTCTGCCATCATTATGTCAAACTTTCCAATCTGTTGGTTTCCTCGAGAGTAGTCTAGATGAAGAAAAGGACCTGCTAGAGAGTGTGAGAAACCTGTTCATAATAGAAGACTTCTCTTTTGAGGCTAGCAAAGATTCGGTAGAAAGGGAAGAAGATGTGAAAGAAGAAGAGGCAAGAGTAATGGACGTAATGAGCGTGATACTGAACTCAGGTATGAGCCAAGAAAGGGTCTGGGATCCAAACTGCAAGAAACACTGAGACCATAAAGCCTTTATGTCATTCAACCATTTTTGGTCTGGGATATGCTTATACTGTGGAAGAATATCTTGATTGGGAACCACTTTCAGTTGGGAGTTATTATCCCCTACTAAGTCCCTTACCACCCCTGCACCAGATTTTTCAATCTTCAGGGTTCATGAATGATGATACTAAGGATTTGTTGAATGGGTTGTAAGGTTTGTCCCTGTCAGAGGTCGAAGAAGGTAGCTGCAATGTCATAATCAATGAGGAGGAGGAGAAAGCCCCAATGCAGAGAAAGGACACGGAGATCATCATTAGCAACTGGACCACCATCCCATCCAGACCACGTTGGGCACTTGGGTAGCGATGGAAAATCATCACTTTCCTTTTATGATTTTCAAAATGAAGACTTTTTCATTGTCATTTATGTTTTCAAAAAAAAAAACCTTCTTATTTAGTTTTAATGTTTTGCATATTAATAAACTCAAAGTTTGGCAATGCCTTTTGAAATAATAAAGTCTCTATTTTACTTATGGCTGATATTATTTTATTTTACTGTGTCGTTTCTTTCAGAAAAATTACTTTTTATATGTTAAATCTGAGACTGTGGCACATAATGAGACTGCACAACATAACTGAAACAAAGGCGATAGATGAAAAAGGGGAACACAAGGAAGTTGCTAGAAAGATAGAGGAATTTGAGGGAAAGCTTAAAGCAAATCTAGAAGAAACAAAATGGCGGCTCTGCTAGGGAATTCTTCAAGTAACCAAGTATCCAACCTGGCTCGCCAACGTTGTGCCCGTACCTAAGAAAGATGGTAAAGTTAGAGTTTGCATGGATAATTGAGACCTTAATAAAGCTAGTCCCGAAAATGATTTTCCCCTCCCGAACATACACATTCTGATAGACAACTGCGCTAAGAATGAAACACAGTCATTTGTGGATTGCTTTGCTGGCTACCATCAGATCAACATGCATGGGATGACACTGAGAAAACGGCCTTCATTATAGCTTGGGGTGTCTACAAGTACAAGGTGATGGCATTCGGATTGAAGAATGTTGGGGCTACCTACATGAGAGCCATGACCACCTTATTCCTTGACATGATCCATAAAGAAATTGAGGTCTATGCAGACGATGTCATCATCAAATCAAGGAAGGGATGTGACCACTTGGTTGATCTTCAGAAGTTCTTTAACAGGCTACGAAAGTTTAACTTGAAGTTGAATCTCACAATTTGTGCTTTTGGGATTCCTGCCGGGAAGCTGTTGGGTTTTTTTGTCAGTCATTGAGGTATAGAGCTGGATCTAACAAAAATCAAAGCCATCCGTGATCTCCCTCCTCCGAAGAGAAAGAAGGAGGTGATGAGTTTCTTGGGCAGACTCAACTACTTCAGTGGTTTCATAGCCTAGTCTACTGTCATCTGTGAGCCAATCATCAAGTTGTTGAAGAAAGACGCTGCTATTAAATAGACCCCATAATGTCAAGAAGCATTTGACAAGATCAAGGAGTATTTGTCCAATCCTCCTGTACTGGTTCCTCTCGACCCTGGATTGCATTTGCCACTATACTTATCGGTCATGGATAATGCTTTTGGGTACGTCTTGGGACAACATGATAAAACGGGAAGAAAAGAGAAGACAATCTACTATATGAGCAAGAAGTTCACAACGTATAAAGCTCGATACTCCTTGCTTGAACGCACTTGTTGCGCTTTGACTTGGGTGGCCCAGAAGTTGCGGCATTATCTCTTACATACATGACATATCTGATCTAAGAATGGATCCTTTGAAGTACATTTTTCAAAAGCCCATGCCCACAGGAAAATTGGCAAAGTGGAAGATATTGCTGAATGAATTCGACATAGTCTATGTCAACAAAAGTGGTGAAGGCATAAGCATTAGCCAATCATTTGGCAGAAAATCCTGTAGACGAAGAATACAAGCCCCTAAAGACTTACTTTCATGATGAAGAAGTGGCCTTCGTAGGAGAAGACATCTTTGAAGAATACAATGGATGGAGGATGTTCCTTGACTGAGCCAAGAATCTCAACGATTCAGGCATTGGAACTGTTTTGGTTTCACTAACAGGTCAACACTATCCGACATCAGCAAACTCAGATTCCACTACTCTAACAACATGGCTGAGTATAAGGCCTGCACATTGGGTCTTCAATTAGACATCGATTTGGACGTCCAAGAGATTTTGGTAATAGGGGACTCGGATTTGTTGATCCGCCAGGTACAAGGTAAATGGGTGGCAAAAATCAAAAGCTTCTACCATATTTGGATTGTGTACAAAAGATTTGCAAAAGGTTCACTAAAGTGGAATTCAAGCATATCCCATGAATCCAGAATAAGTTTGCAGATGCTTTGGCCACGTTAGGTTCATATTTCAGTACCCTGATTAGAATTACATTGATCCCATTTGCATTCATATACATGAGCAGCCTGTATATTGCTTTCATATGGAGGAAGAACCATATGGGAAGCCATGGTATGAGGATATCGTGGGATACTTAAAGAGTAAAAGTTACCCAGAGAATGCAACAAAAGTACAAAAGCACACAATTAGGAGGCTAGCGAACCAATTCTTTCTAAACGGAGAAGTCCTATATAGGAGGACTCCCGATTTGGTTTGCTGAGGTGCGTTGGAGCTAGGGAAGCATCCATACTGAAGAAGTTCATACGGGAACATGTGGTCCTCATATGAACGGCTTCACCCTCACAAAAAAGATCCTCAGGTCAGGATATTTTTAGTTGACCATGGAGACCGATTGCAATCACTATGTTCAAATGTGTCATCAATGCCAGACCCATACAGACATGATCCAAGTTCCTCTTAATGAACTCCATGTCACTAACTCACCCTGGCCTTTCGCAGTTTGGGGCATAGATGTCATTGGTCCCATCGAGCCAACGGCATCAAATGCACACAGGTTTATTTGTATGGCGATTGACTACTTCACCCAATGGGTTGAAGCCACATCTCACATATCTGTCACCAAAAAGTTTGTCGACGATTTCATCAAGAACAACATTATTTGTCGATTCGGGGTGCTTGAAACAATCATCACTAAAAATGGTGCAAATCTTAATAGCGATCTAATGAGGGAGGTTTGTGAAAGATCCAAGATCAACCATCTAAATTCCACCACATATAGGCCCCAAATGAATGGAGCGGTAGAAGCTGTGAATAAGAACATCAAAAGGATGCTGCGGTAAATGATCAATAATCACAGGTAGTTGCATGAAAAGCTACCATTCGCACTACTGGGGTATCGAACTACTATTTGGACTTCTCCTGTGGCAACACCTTACTTTCTGGTTTATGGTAATGAAGCTGCAATTCCTGCCTAGGTTGAAATACCATCTCTGAGAATTATTCAAGAAGCAAAGCTGAGTGACACTGAATGGGTAGAAAGTAGGTTTGAGCAATTAGCACTGATTGACAGAAGAAGGATCAATGCTATCTGTCACGGACAACTATATCATAATAGAATGATTCGAGCGTTCAACAAGAAGGTCAAACCAAGGTATTTCTTGCCCAGACAATTGGTTTTGAAGAGAATCTTTCCAAATCAAGATGAAGACAAGGACAAATTCACACCAAATCGACAAGGTTCGTACATAGTCCATCGTGTCTTGTAGGAGGAGCACTTATACTTGCAGAAATGGATGGTGAAATCTGACCCAAACCCATCAATTTAGATGACGTGAAGAGATATTACATTTAAAATTTGCCTTATGCTCTTTGTACTTGGAACTACGTTAAACCTGATTCCCCTTTAAGAGGGATACCTAGGCGCTCTTATGGAGTACAGTCTTATAATAATAAAATCTTTATTTTTCCCCTCGACCCTAAACTGGGGTAGAATATTTGAGAGAAATTCTTGGAAGAGCATACTCTGCAAAGACAAAGATAACTGGGCAGAATTTTTTAGACGAGCTAAAAAATTCATGACAAAGCAACATAGATCTCACAAAGGAAAGTCCAAATTCCGCACTAGGTATCTCGAAAATGCTTCCTCAATTGGATGTTGGATTTTTCTCATAATACGTCATTATCAAGGATTCAACATCATTTATAAATTAGCAACTGCTTTTTTTTAATTTTATTTTTCAACACACACACACACACACAATACTTTCAAAAATTCAAATACAATACCATTATGCCCAAGACAAAAGCCCAACAAGAGTCTGGATATCAATAATAGGCGGAGCATACCGTTCATGGCCAAGACAGATCAACCTTCTCCTTTTTACAAACTAACCATTTTTCCTTGAATGCAGAAAAGACACTCATTTCAACATTGCTCCGATAAGCACATTTCAGTAAGACAAAATATTACTTTACCTTTCGCATCTATACAGCATAGACCCAAAATTTTGCATAATATGGACTCGAAATCCGCATTAAATTGCATACGCCCAATATTTGTATTGCATACTGCCCAAGAAATTTGCATGTGCCCTATATTTGCATTGCATATTGCTCAAAAAATTTACATATTCAAGATATTTGCATTATGTGCCCCAAAATTGCATATGCTCGACATTACATTTTTCAATATTGGCCCGAGAAATTTCGCATAAATGCCCAAAAGAATTACATTTTTGTAATGATATTTGCCCGAAAAAATACATGACATATTATATCCCTAAGGCGTCATAGTCCAAAAGCATAACTTTCATGGCCTAAGGACATCATTTCATGGTCGAGGGATATAATTTCTTGTTATCATGCCCTTAAGGTGTCATAGTCTAAAGACATCATCCTTCATAGCCCACAGACACATCTCTTGGCCTAGGGATTCAATTTATGTCCATCATAATCCAAAAGTGTCATCTTCCAAAGATATTATCTTTCATGACCTGCGGACATCATTTCATGACCTGAGGATATAATTTACGATTAGCATGGCGCTATACGTCATAGCTTAAGATGTCATACTTGTCGTCTTATAGCAAATTTCATGGTCTAAGTGTGAACTTGCATCATGTTTGTGAATTATCTCATCATTTAATATACGTGCTCTAAATATTCTATCTACTGTTTTCTTAATTACAAATTACAGATTTGCTTCGAAGATATACCTTCCGATATGATGAATCCTTTGCGTTTCTTTTACATCGTCCCTACTATCTCCTTGTCCTCATTTTGCAGTCAACACACGAATCATTTTCTATGCCTCGATCTTTCAATTCAAGCTACTATCATTCCTATTCCAATTCCACATCGTTATTCTCTTTTTTTAGAAACTTCAACTGTTCCTAAGTCTAGAACTACACACGGCCTTATTCTCATATAACCTGAGATATGCAGGCGACTTGATACTGAAGTCTCGGCCATAATATTTTTCACAACCTTATTTGTTCCATCTAGTCTTTCTGATATTATTTCATCGGTCGGACAAAATCATCTACTCCGTCAACTTTCTTTGATTAAATATGTATTTTAAAGCTATGTAGGGACAATTGTTGACCTCTAACTATCTCTGGATTGCCATTTGATTAAATATGTATTTTAAAGCTATTTAAAATAAATAAATTTATTTTTAATGTTGTCCAACAGTCACACATTTTTAATATATATTTTTGTTATATTTTTTTTTGAAAAAAATATTATTTTTTACTTATTTATTATT
>JAOTQR010078461.1:0-11282 GCA_025774065.1 Solanum ossicruentum
TATCTAGTAACAAGAACTCATGTAACTTGGTATACAAGCATGTATGCAGATTTGAAAGTGACTATGTGTGGAAGCATATGAACATGTCAAAGAATCGAGACACATGTCAAAGAATCGAGACACATTTCATGAACTTGGTATACAAGCATGTATGCAGATTTGAAAGTGACTATGTGTGGAAGCATATGAACATGTCAAAGAATCGAGACACATTTAATAGTTGTCTCGGAGTTGGCAAGTGCCTTTATGTACCAAGAAGAGATCCATGTTTCATGCCAAATGATACGAAATCAAGTAACCTTACATACCTCGTTGTATGACCTTGCTACTACCTCGATATAACCTTCCCTTCCTCCAAATACTTATGTACAACATAGTAGGTGATAAAACTATCATTAATAGCCAATAGATACACCTTAGCAGCCCAATTACATAACAAAACAACACACGGGCAGCAAGCATTTAGTTAGCGATGTCAAGGTGTTTCTTCAACCTTTTCACTTATAACCATATTTTTGAACAATCATTCTCACGTACATGTCATATACAGCTTGTTGAAGACTCTTGACAGTCTTACAACATCCCACAACACACCATACATAATAATTCTACCCAATCTACAAATGGACAGCATAATGTTACCTTCCTTCGCTATATTTCGACGTCGACAATCCCAAACCTATTCTAACTTTAAGCAAACTGTTCTAGCAACATTTACATATACAAAGAGCCTTGAACCAGTCACAAAATAGTAGAGAATAAGTCATTAAGGGCGTGAGGCAATAGCCTTCTATCCAATAGTCCACAAGTTCCAATCAATATGACACTTTACGATAACACAATAAAACGCGGTTGTTAAATGAAACCAAAATCAGGGCAAAAACCTTAGAGAGATATTTATAACTCAAATCATGTTAAGTAAACCAAGTTCTCTTCATAATACAACCCTCAAACCATAGAAAGATCACTAAAATAAAAGACAAGTGTGCAGCAACTTTCTACACACATGCTATCCAACAATTTCAGCAAGCATAACTAGCATCTATTTCTTGTTTTTCATGATGAAACTATACTAAATACACAACTGTAAGTACTTTTCTTTGTTTTTAAGGTTTAGAGGCTCCTTTAGAACACCAGAAAAGTCATTTGGCTGCTTCACTAAGTTGAGAAAAGTTGAGAGGAAATTTAGAGAGAAAAACTGTGTTTTATGTAGTCAAGTTGAGAAATGACTCTTGGGAGCTACTTTGACCCTTTTTTATGGTGTTCTTTGGCCAAAATAATGAGGAATTTTCAACCTTACTTCACTAAGGAGGTGATGCATCTCTTTTTTCCTTTAATTTGGGCTTTTTGGGGCTCCAAATTGGTTAGACTTGGGCTGCCTATTTTCAGCTTCCTTCTTCACTTGGTTGGGCCCAAAGTATCCAAGAACTTGTGATATGTTAGGTCCCCTTTTGTTATACTCATTGGGCTGAAAATGTATCCCATTTATGATGCTAAAACATGGGCCAAAGTTACGCCCTTAACACGGACTTTATTCATAATCGAACTTGGACAAATTCGACGTCGCACCTCGTCTCCGTTTAGCTAGCAAATTTGAGCTAAGAAAGTAGGTGGCTCGCCTGCTAGCTTCCTAAGTCTTACAAGCACCTCAATTCTCTCACTTTATTTAAGGTCGTAATCTTCTCAATTCGACACAAAACATGTATACACGCAACCCTCTTAAGCATTAGACGCACCTATCCCCCAATAACACAAAATTCGAGCACTTTTAAAAATGGGTGCTAATTTGACCAAACCATTATCATGTTTCATTTGCATTGTACTAGTATTGTAAGGTGTGGGGTGTTACAGTAAGACCCCGTGTTTCTTTTCTTCCATGATATATATAAGGTGGCATGTTATATAAGACATATATGATTTTGGATAGAGCCTAAGAATAATAAGCCTGCAAATAAGTAGTACTATCAAGGACTTAAAGTTTTACGTTAAAGGAATCCCCTAAATACACATCCGAGATTAATGAATGGGCCCGAGTGGCACCATACCCTTTTTGAAATGTTTAAATTACATTTCACTTTTTTGATGGGACTAAAAGTGTATAGTTTGCTAATAATGGATTTTTAAAGGGTATTTTTATAGAACAAAGGTCATGTGTTAAGTTTTGGAATTAAGAAAGTTGAAAGGTAAAGCTTAGCCAAAGTTACCGTAAGCTTCTTTAAAAAATCCTTCTTAAATTTGGATAAAATGTATCAGGCCATATCTCCCAAAATCTTGGAGCTCTTTTACAATCATTTTTTAGGAAGTTCTACGGATGTCTCCTCGCATAAATGCTATATGGCGAATCTAGTCACTTATGCTCAATTATGGACTATTTATAGATGTGCGTAAGCTACTTATATATTGTGGTTGTGAAGCTTAGGACGTAAGGAACAACATTCATGATGGAACTTTAGGCATTTGGATGTCCATTGGAAAGGTATGTTAAGGCTAAGGTCTGTCCCTTCTTTTAGCACAAAATCCAGGAAGTTCCCAAATCGTCAAATGTGATATTTTATTATTCTATTGTTGGAAAGACCTTCTATAAAAGTCATTGGGATTGTAGCTGAATTGTTTTCACGATAGTATTAGATTGATATTCTGAAATGCCCCAAAATGTGCTTTGAAAATACCTATAATCATAATTTCCATATATCTCAAAATTCGTGTGTGATATCGAAAATCTGAATTCATATTCTCAATCAGGGGAAAATATTGAGTGGGAAATGGGTATAACCTGGATTTTGGAAGATCCATAGTGAAAAATAAATTTTGCTAATTTACGATCTCCATAGTGCATCGTGCCCTGGCCGAGACGCACCAAGGGCACGGAGCAGTATAATTTTTGGTGTGTATTTGGTCCGTGTTGCGGACTGGACGCGGACGAGTACAAGTTTTTCCTTAATTTTTTCTATGTCGGCCAAGGGCATTGGGGTCATAGCCCCATGCCCATTTATGCATAAAAACACTCATACTTAGCCTCTTTCAACTCTATATCACTCAAAACCCTCACAAAACCACTCCAAGACTTAACAAAGTGTCTCACTCAAATTAAAAGAATTTCAAGCCTAACTTGGGAACACAAGGAATCTCTTCAAGCTCTAGTTTCCTTCAAGCCCAACTCAAGAAAATTCAAGTTTGAGGAATGTAGGTTTCATCCATTGGGTCCCTTCACCCATGGAGCCCAATTTTCCTTTTTATGAAAATTCCATATTTTCAAGTTGTATCATCTATGAGTATTTCTTATTGTGTATAATGATTATAAATTATGTTGGGGTTTTATGAAATGTTTATTGATTATGCATGTCTATCTATTTCAAGCTTATTCTATAAATTGGTTTAGTCTATTGAGACTATGTATGTTTTGAGTTATGAAACTATGAGTTATTATGAGATTTGATTATGGATATCAAGGTACCCTACATGAGGGTTTTACTATATGTTGGTGGGTTGATTTCTATTGAGTTTTCTCATAATATTTCACTCTTGAATTGCATGATTTTGAACAAGCATTATGAACCCACCAAGTGCTTGATAAAATATCAAGATAAGAATTCTCAAGCTATTGATGATCTATTACATGATTTATGAGTCAAGTGATTTTATGATGATTAAGGGCTTGCATGTATGTATCAAATTCATGAAACGTATCTATGATACTGCAAGTAGACCACCCTTTTTTGGGGGTTGACATGCCCAATCACTATATTGAGGGGGTGACATACCTCAATCACCTTGTTGGGGGGTGACATGCCCAATCGCCTTGTTGAGGGGTGGCATACCTCAATCACCTTGTTGGGGGGTGACATGCCCCAATCACCTTTCAAGGGGGTGACATGCCTTAGATTCCAAGTAGTAGTTGATAAGTCTATGTCGGTTATGGTCTCTTCCCACACATGTTATATGTACTATTGAAACGACCCCAAAAAGTATGCGGAATCATAATTTCCATATATCTTAAAATCTATGTATGATATCAAAACTCCAACTCATATTCTTTTTCAGGGGGAAACATTGAGTGGAAAATTGGTGTAACCCCGATTTTAGAGCAAACAAATCATTATTTCAATTTTCCAAGTGAGCAATTTCCAGTGAAGATTCGTGCGACATGCTAGGGGTGCGCCATAGTGTATTTTAGTACCCAATTTTATTAGTTCGGTCCAAGGCTTTTGGGTCTTGGGCCTAAGTCTTCCCATACGTGAAAAACCTATAATTATCCATATTTCACTTTCATATCATACAAGACATTCCTCAATACTCTCTCAAACACTTAGACAAATATTTCACCTAATTCAAGTGTTCCAAACTCACTTTCGGATCTCAAGAAACTTAATCAAGCTTTAAGCTCTCATTCAAATCTAAGTCAAGCTTATTTACATCATTTAAGACCATCATGGATCCCCTACATCAAGCCAAGTTCAAAGGAATTTTCGTTGGCTAAGTTTTGTACAAGTACCGATAGAAGTGTCAACTTTAAAGGGGTATATCTCTTAGCACATAAAGAACTGGGTGGCCCATGACCTATCAAATTAATGCTCTTTGAATTATCTTTCCAATGCATTTCGTTCACCTTATTTAGAGTTTAGAGGAACAAGTTATGCTCGTTTTTGTAGAACTCATATGTGCAGGGGTATATACCGGATTTTGCCAAATTCAGTTTCATTAATGGCATTCCATAAATTTACTTATTTATATTGGTCTTTTGGGGATTCCAATGCTATCTTAACACTTTCTAAATACCTAAACCCTATTCCTAAAGATCAAATTCACTTCTCCCAATTAGAATACACTCTCAAATTCTCTCAAGAGCCTCTATCAAAACCCCAATACATATTCAAGGAAACTCAAGAGCAAGCTATGGATTCCAAGATCCACTTTCAAACTACAAGTCTTTCACAACTCAATTTCAACAAATTCAAGGTCTAAGGTGTGTGGGTTTCATCTCTGGGTACCTTCCACCCATGAATCCCAATCTTCCATTTCTATGAAAATTACATGTTTTCAAGTTATGCTGCTTATGGGTATTATTCGTTAGACATTATGATCACATATTGTATTGGGATTTTATGAAAGTTTTATTGAAAATACATGATTACGCATTTTTAAGTCTACACCATGAGATGATGTACCTATTATGATTATGCATGTTTTAAGCTTTAGAACCGTGATCTCTCTTGGTATTTGATGAGGGTTTCAATGAATTTTGCAAGATAGTATTACCAAGTATTGGTGGGCTGTTTTACTTCAAGTTTTCTTGCATTATTTCACTCTTAAATTATAGGGTTTTATGCTAGCATGACACACCACCAAGTGTTTGATAAAATATCTGGTTATGATTCTTGAGGAATTGAAGGTCCAATGCATGTCTTATGAGTTGGATAACTTTATGATGATGAAACGAACGTGTGTATATGTTATTCTCCTATATAGAGTTGGAAAGTGACCATGCCCTACTCGGGGTTTGTGTGTCGAGTAACCGAGTTGAGTGGATTATACCTTAATCACAATAAGTGGTAGGGTGCGACGATCCACTAACCATCTTGAGGGGTTTGTACCTTGATAATTGGGTTGATGGGTTTGCATCTCAATCAGCATGGGTGGTAGGGTGCAGCGATCCACCAACCAATCAAGAGATTTGTACCTTGATAACCAATTGAGGGGTTTGTACCTCAATCACTATAGATGGTAGGGTGAGCGATCTACCAATCAAATGATGGTATCTTCTTACACATGTATTATATTTTATGTAAGCATGATTTACTCCAAGCATCTTCCATGTATACCATATTGCTATATGCTTATTCATTGCTTGTATTATGCATTTCGATTATGATGCTTATCTATTATTGTGTTGCGTCCTACATACTTGGTACATCCAAATGTACTAATACATACACTATGACTACATAATATTACCATGTAGAAATTGGGGCTCTTATTGATTCTCCTCTACGTGGCTAGACGGATTATTCAAATTAGCTTTTGGTGAGTCCTCAAGTTCGGGGACAATATTTATCTTCTCTTATGCTTATATTTACACTATATCTTATATATTTGGATTACCTATTGTCATTAGTATGAGGGTGAGCCTGGTCGCTCGTATTGGTCCCCGCTAAGTTCTATGTTTAGAGGTGTTGTTGGACAAGTATGTGATGATGCTATAAGCTTGACTTTCTTTAACTCTCTTGTTGTTTTTATGAAATGAAGGTTTTCCCTTAGTCCTCATGCTCTTATTTCTATTCTTTTATTTTTTTAATTGCTTCCACAATAAAGGAAGTGTAATGGTATGTAAAGAGGCTTGCTTGGGGTTTTTTCGAGTTCCCCTTGTGTCTTGTCACATCTGGACCCTAGTTTGGTTTGTGACAAACTTGGTATCAAAGCACTAGCTTGTTAGTGGTCCTCAGATTCAAACACACTGCATCAATTAGAGTCCTATTCATCATTGTGAAGTGCACCACGACTATGAATGGGAGGGTATGAGGGATTTTAGGAAATGTTTCCCTTTTTATTGATCTATTTCGTGCAATAGAGTTAAGTCCCCTAAGGCATATTTATTAATTTACTCTTTGCATTTCAAAATATGTCTCAAGCTACTCAAGATGGTGATACATCGAATGTGGAGGATCGCAATGCTCTATGGGTAATGACCGAAGACGTGACAAAGTTGATGAATTAACTCAATCAACATGTGAGTGCCCCTGAGACTTCACTTGGTAAAATGAGGAGTAGAGAGGCCAAGAGGTCCCGTTTTGGGGGTAAGTTCTAAAGTCCCAAAAATAGAGGTGATGCTAGGAGCCCAGCATATGGTATGATTCATAGAGGCCCATGTTTAAAGGATACCAGTGCTTGTTTTGGTTGTGGTGAAGTGGGGCATAAGAAGAATGATTTCCCTCGTAAATGCAATAAAAGTAAAGGAGGTGATGGTTGGATGAATAATCCCAAGTGTCAAAGGTATGGAAAGAACCATGGTGGCCCATGCTTGAGGAAGACCAATTCTTGCTATGGATGTAGTGAAGTAGGTCACAAGCTAGTTCTTTCTCCATATTCTTGAAGGAGGTGTAAGGGTGGTTGACATTTAGAACAAGGTGGTCATATTGATCAAGGGGCTCAAGGAGGGGATGAGGCACCCGATATTGCTACCAGTGTGCTGAAGTTTCCTTTGTCTTTGATATGTATGCATTGATGGGCTTGGGTGCCACAACCTCTTTCATCATTCTTTCTTGTTTCTAGTGGGCGTGAAGTGTTTCCCGAGTTGTTATGTGAACATTTTGAGTCTACCCTTTTTTCGTTGAGTATATTGTTGCTAGAAAGTTCATAGATGTTGATCCGTGTTCATATTGTATTAGGCCTTGCCTTGTGGCTTATTTGGGTTGATGTGGTGGATTTGATGTCATGCTAGGGATGGAATAGTTTCTTGCATGTGGTGTCTCCTTTGATTGTAGAACCCGTAGAGTTAGATTATGATACCCTAATAAGCCTGTCATTGAGTGGGGGCTTGTAAAATGTTTGTGAAGGGGTAAGTTCGTTTCATGTCTTAAGGTACAATTTATCTCTAAGGGTTGCATTTAGCATCTTGTAAGAATTAGAGGTATTGAACCTAAGTTATTTCTATTGAGTTAATTCTGGTGATCAATGGGTTAGTGAAAGTCCTTCCGGATACTTTTAATTTGGGGTAGTACTTTTTGGTTTGACTTATGCACCGATTATGTCTATGGACTCATGAATAGGGTCTTTAGTCCCTACCTTGTTATGTTTGTGGTAGTCCCTAGTGATGAAGTATTGATTTACTTAGAACTTGTGAACCATTTGGGGTTAGTGTTGCAATCTTAAGGAAAGAGAAGTTGCATGCTAAGTATAAGAAGTGCAATTTCTGGTTGAAGGAGGTTGCCTTTGTAGGTCATGTAGTATCGGGGGATGGTATTAAGGTGGATCCTAAGGAGACTAATGTGACTAGAAATTGGCCTAAACCTTTGACTCCCTTGGATATCAGAAGATTCTTGGGCTTAATGGGTTACTACCTTAGGTTGGTGAACTGGATCTCTTCCTTTTTTTCTCGGATAAACTAGTTGACTCAAAGAAGGCTAAGTTTATGTGGATCAATCAGTGTGAAAGGACTTCCCAAATCTTGAAGGATAAGCTTATCTCCGCTCATATTTTATCTTTACCTGATGGGTTGGAAGGATTTGTTGTGTATTATGATGTCTCCCAGATTGGTTTGGGTGGTGTGTTGATACAAAATGGTTAGGTGGGATCCTATTCTTTTAGGTAATTTGAGATGTATGAGAAGGATTATCCTATTTATGACCTTGAGTTGGCCGCTGTTGTATTTGCTTAGACAATTTGATGTAATTGTGTGTATGGGGTGCATGTTGATATGTTTACCAATCATAAGAGTCTCCAATGTGTGTTCACCCAAAGGGTCTTAGCTTGAGACAAAGAAGAAGGTTAGACCTTCTTAAGGATTATGATATAAGTGTGCATTTCCATCCCGATAATACTAATATTGTGGTTGGTGCTTTGAGTGGGATGTTCTTGGGTAGCCTAGTTCATATTGATGGTGGTAGCATTGAGGTGACTAGGTAGGCCCATTGGTTAGCTAGGTCGAGGGTTAGGTTGGAAGAGGTTGACTATGGTGGCATTGTGGTTGTTGGTAGTTCAAAGATCTTCCTTGGTTGATAAGGTAGAAGCAAAGCAAGATCTTGATTCCTACTTGTTAGAATTGGAGACTTTGGTGAGCATTAGCAAGGTAGAGGTTTTCTCCCAAAGGAGAGATGGTGCCCTTAGGTACCAAGGTAGATTGTGTGTGCCTAGTGTTGATGACTTGATAAAGAGGGTTCTTGATGAGACTAATAGTAGCTATCATTTTAGCATTGGTATTCCTCCTTATGAGGCTCCATATAGTAGATGTTGTATCTCCTCGATTAGGCATCTTGAAGGGGGGGAAATGGCTTTGTTGGGTCCGAATTTGATTATGGAGGACATGGAGAAGGTGAGGTTGATTAGGAAAAGGATTAAGCAATCCAAAGTCTTCAAAATTCCTATGCCGATAAGAGGAGAAGAGATCTTGAATTTAAGGATGGTGATTGGGTTTATTTGAAGGTCTCACCCATGGAGGGTGTGGATCATTTTGGTGAAAAGGAAATTGAGTTTATGGTTTGTGGATCCTTAGAGTGTTGAGGAGTATAAGTTGGCTTAGGAGAAGGTCCAGGTGGAGGTATTGGATGGAAGAGTGGAAAAGTTAACTAATAAGGATATGGTGTTCATCAAGGCCCTTTGGAAGAATCGTGAAGTTGAAAGTGTCTCCCGGGGAGCCGGAGTGGTCATGGAGGAGCAATATCCATATCTCTTTCGCTCTATTCAACATTACGATAACACATGAATTCCTTTTATGAGTCCACATCTAATGTTTCAGCCCCTATGTCATTGCATGCATTCATGTTAATGTTGACAAGTTTATGATGATTTTAACACTTATGTTGAGATTTTGAAAATGGTGTATAGGTGTATTGTTGCATTCTTATTGGGGCTGATTTCTTCATGATTACCATTCTCTTGTACATTTCTTTCACATACGGGGATGAATGTTCCCAAGGGGAAGATATCGAAATGACCCAAAAAGGTGCCCGAAAATGTGCCTTGGAAGTGCCCGGAATCGTAATTTCCATATATCTCAAAATCCATGCATGATATTAAAAATATGACTTCACATTCTTGTTTAGGTAAAAGTTTGAGTGGGAAATGGGTCTAACCTCGATTTTAGAGTGAACGAATCACAATTTCAATTTTCCAAGTATGCTATTTCTATTGAAGAACGCGCCATAATGTATTATAATGCCCAATTTTATTAGTTCAGTCCAAGGCTTTTGGGTCTTGGGCCTAATACATAAAAATACCTATAATTAGTCATATTTCACTTTCATATCATACAAGACATTTCCCAATACTCTCTCAAACGCTTGGACAAATATTTCACCCAATTTGTCCTAAACTGACTTTCGGGTCTCAAAAAGCTCATTCAAGCTTCAAGCTCTCATTCAAATCTAAGTAAATTTTATTTACGTCATTTAAAACCATCGTGCGTCCCCTACATCAAGCCAAGTTCAAAGGAATTTTTGTGGGCTAAGTTTTGTACAAGTACTTGTTGGAGTGTGTCACGACCCGAAATTCAGGCGTGATGGCACTCGTCTTATCCCACCAAGATAAGTCAGCCTATAACCCAACTATAACCTTAAAAGTGCAAAATTATAATAAAAAATGAAAGTTCAATTACGAATAATAAGTCAACTTGATAAAAATCCCCAAAACCTAGTTGTCACGTGCACAAGCTTCTAATATATTACAATAGATTCGAAAGAAAACACAAGTATCAAATGATATTGTCTCTATAATAGAACAAAATCATAAGTAGGATTAAGAAGTCAACTGGGATGGCAAACAGCTACCTCTCGTAATATCTATAGGATACCTCAGACAAAGAAGAGTGGAGAGTATCACGATAATTCGGGATCGCAACCTACAAAACTATTGTAGCAAGGGGGTGAGTACCAAACACATGATACTCTGCAAGTGAACTACTAAACACAAGATTAAGTAATATAGAATACTGGTACCCCGAACACTCCAACCAAACCCCCACAACTACAACCTGTATAAAATCAGTCTAGCATAACAGTTCACAATATACATAGCAGATAGCTCAATAACCACAACAGCTATTATATATCAACAAAATAATGGATCAAGTGCATCTATCACAAGTTTCACAAAACACTCACACGTTTACAAATGATAATGTGATGCAATGCAATGCAATGTAATGTCACGTAGAATGATGCATGTTTGTCCTAGTGATACACATCCGCTGATCAGAAACATGCCTCAGTCAGAGCCCATGGGGGCCACACATGGACCATGTATATGTCGCGGCATGTGACACGACCCTCGAATTATAGTATCCATTACGGCGCGCGACGGATCCCTCGAATCATAGTATTCATTATGGTGCGCGACACGTCCCTCGAACCATAGTAACCGTCGCGGCGTGCGACACGACCCTCGAATCATAGTATCCTCTTTAATTCTCATTCTTTTTCACTAGCCAGAACCATTTCCCTTGGGCTTTGCATTTCTTTTCTTGGATCATCCAGCAAACACATAGTAAATGCACAGTAATCATGTTCATGAAAATAAAATATGCAAGATGCCCATGCAAATTCATATATCTCAAAATCAAGAATGGGTAGCTC
>JAOTQR010078462.1:0-11282 GCA_025774065.1 Solanum ossicruentum
ATGTATATATATATATATATATATATATATATATATGTGTGTGTGTGTGTGTGTGTGTGTGTGTGTGTGTGTGTGTGCTTGTCATTGTATTCTGGGTGCTGCTGCAGGTGCAGATAGTCAGTAAAACAGGAAAAACTCTATCGAAATTTCGGTAGATTTCATATACTTAAGGATGGATCCTGTGGTTTAACGATGGTCTAGGTGTCCAATCGGCACTAGTCATGGCCCCGGGGTTGGGTCGTGACATTTGGAGGGTTATGAAAATGTGCATCCCAACTGAGGATAATGTACAAAGAATGAGGGTACATTTGGTATCAAAATGTTACTACTATGAGAATAGATCAGAGGAGACCTTGAGCCATTTACAACTTATAACCCTCAGAGCCAACAACTACGAAAGTTGTTTATTACATGTGCAAGTATTACTATTGAAGGAGAGGAGCTGCTAAATATAATAACTAAATGGTGGAATGTTGATATTAGATAAAAGTGGAAAGCTATTATGAATTCTATCCTAGGAATATAATTATCATCTAGGAGCTATGGAAAAGAAGAAATTACATAAAGCATGAGAGAAAAGTATCTTTCAATCAAGTGTATGACAATTATCAATTAACTATTGATCAAATGGTAAGGATCACTTTTTTCAGAATTGAAAAGGGTTCCTTACAAATGGGATAAAATGGTGGACATCATGCAAGGGTGGAGTACCCTTTTATATTATTGTGTTGTCAGATAGACTTTACCTGTAGAGGATGGCTCAAATACAGTACAGATCGTGCTTATAAAGACAATTTAAGACTGTGTGCATATGGTTCTGCATAAGGGATGAACAAGGTGACCTCATATATGCAGAAGATAATGGCATTGGAATTAGCACAAATATTGTGGCTGAGGCTAAGGCAATTACTCAGGCATTGAGGTTCTATTTCGTGAGGGGTCTTAATCAAATTGTCCTAGGAACTGATTCACTGTGTCTAGCTAATATTATTATTGGAAGGTGAAAGGTCCCTTGGGAGATTGTAAACATGATAAAGGAGATATAGGAATACATAAGAACCACTCAAACTCATGTCAGACATATATTCAGAAAGGCGAACTAATTAGCAGATTATATAGCTAACATAGTTATTAATTAAACATGGAAGATGGCATTCAATACACATCTACCAAACATGAGAAGAAAGATCTTAAACACACACAAGCATCAAGTCCCAATCATCAGAATTAAACTTGGGAGAATAAGAGTTGATCTCCATAATTGATTGGAAGTTAATCACACTAATTATAGCAGATATTATACAATACGGTGGATGATTCTATGGTACACTACACGGATACGCAATTCTTAATCTATTTTAGCTTTTAAAAAAAGCCTTTCTAGATCTAATAAAAAGGAAAAGTCATAGAACCAGATGTGAATTAAGTAGTAGGAAGTCTTCAATAAGACATAGAAGAAGACAAATGAGCAACATGATTTTCTCCTTATTGTCTTCATCTGTTTAAAATGGAATGGTCAGAATATGACATAGAGGAATGAAATTAGATCGTCGACAAGCACATACCAGGATCAATTTTGACTACTCCCAGGTTTAACTTTTCGAATTTTATTAGATCAGAGTGTGTTACCTAAATGAAATGGAGGAAAAGAGACTGAAATATCACGATCTATGCGAAGAACAAAGAAGAATTACAACCTATGTACCTTCAATAGCTGATGAGCAACACCATAGTAAGGTTGATGTGAAGAAAGTTCATCACTCAAAGGTGAATGAAGCTAGATCTGGATTTCTAGGGAGGCATGGGATGCGGCTGACAATAAGAATAGGGAAAGAATACTTCACAAGATTTAGAAAACCCTATCTTCCATGGATATGCTTGGGTATAACTTTGTCTTATTTAGGCTTAGCATTAGAAAAATGGGCCACAAGGGCTAGACTTTTTTAATGGATTTTTATGGGATTTTAAGTAAATTTGACCTTTGGTCCAGATTGCTTTTAGAAAAAAAATCCAATAAACATAAAGATCAATTTTGCTATATATGATGTGGTTTATCAGGTGCTTTCAATAGAAAAATTCTAATAAAAAAATATGAATGGACTAAACAAAGTTCTTTTAAATTTTTTTCTTATTTAATATATGTATGCATTTGTAGATTTATACATATCACGTACCTGTATATACAGAAGAAATGTTCGCAAACTAGTTTTATGATGGACCTTCTACCATAATCAACAACTTTTTCAAGACAAATGGTACAATCATGAGCATCATTGAAGTTGTTTGGAAAAATATTATTTGCCATAACTATTGAAAAAATTACGACAAAATAAATATTTGCTGAAAATCTCATTGAAGAAAATAAGTGAGGTAATAGGAAGATTTTAACATTATTTATAGAGTAATTTTTACACTAATTAATTGACCAATTAAAACTGTTATCTCATATTAGATTCTATTACTATGAATTATATTGGTGTTGAAATGGTATCATAAAATATAAATAAAAAATTAATATGTATTATTTACAATTTTAATTAAATTGTATGAAAATAGTTGTTATGGCCCTTCATATGTAGGTAAGAACTTAAAATAATAAATACAAATTAAGTATTAAAAAATGTAATTAAAAAAGAGAAGTAAAGACCAAGTTGAGGAAAAAATAAAGTACTGCAAATATGAGAAACTTTTAAAATAATCATCATTAAAATTAATTTTCTAACATTTTTATCTTTCAAAAATACAGAATCAAGATTTTAAAGTAGGTTTTGGTTTTTTCCCTCAAATTTCAAAATTAGTAATTTTATGATTTTGAGACCATTTCTTGCTCAATTTTAATGGGGTTGTCAACCATGAGTTTCTAGTGACTTGTTGAAACTAATTCTGCAATAAATTTTTAGTTTCAGTCTTTTTGAAATTTGAGCATTTTTTTAATCCATTTTACCCCCGATTCTAAACCCATGCAATATGGGTATTGTTGAACTCCATGTGGCACTTGAGTATTCACATGGGGGATTATTGTAGAATTGAACGCAAACATAGTCAATTAGGCTAGTGGAGAGTGCCCAAATTAACCATGAATTAGGGAATGGACATTTTAGAGCTACACTTAAGTAAACTTTCTTCTGTTGGCTAAATCCTGAGAGGGCTCTAGCTGGTTCATCCCAGTGTTGTGTTGTACCTCTTTCTGTATCGAAATCAGTTCCATCTAGAATTGCATTACCTAGTGGACGTGAAGTTGATTGATCTCCAAGATAGTTGTTCCATAAATAATTTGCTACATTCCTGCAATGTATTTGACAATTCATTAGCTCAAAATTCGTCACAAAAAGTTTAGAACTTGTGAAACTTACTAAAAATATTCTTCAAACTTGCGGAACATGTGGTCTTAAATATGTCACAACATTTATAAAATTACAAGAGTGTCTTCAAATTGTAGTGAGAAGTTTAAAGTTAATCTATCTTCCTAATATATTGAAGTATTACTCTTTTTAGAACAAATTACAAAAAAACAGGGTGTCATTAAAATAATATATGAAAAGGAAGTCAATATTTGGAGTAGTTTTCCTTGTATATCAATTCATTAAATGAAGAAATTTGTGATAGGTAGCATTTCCTCCTTAACAGCTCGCATAGCAACAACTATGGAATGATAGCAGTGGTGGAGCTAGTATTCAGGAAGCCAATTTATTCTTGAAAATTTATTTAATTTGGAATCCAATAACTCAAAACGACGTAAAGTATCTATCCATAAGTATTAAATCTTGATTTTTCACCTAAATTTAGTTGAGCTAGTTATTCCTAAAACAAAACAAAACAAAGCTTGAATTCTAGATAACCAAAAAGGGGAATAATCAATATAAAGACTAAATTAATTAACTCTACAGTCTATATCTATACTATATTAAAAGTATGAAGATCCTGTCACGACCCAAGCCCAGGGCCTTGATGTGACACGGCAAACGGGAAACTCGAATGAACCCCAAACAAGCCTCTTAGCATATCAATTACATCCTTGGTCGCAGAAGTATAAAACAACAAATAGAGTAATAAATAAGGGAAACGGGGCTAAAGGAAGTCTTTGATAGTCATAAAATATTCAAGAGTAAAGCTCGAAGCATAAGTACATCAATTGTTCCAATAACACCTCTAAACATAGATTGGAGGGGGGGCCAAGACACTTTCCAGGTTCACCCTCATAGTACCAAGTGTTCAACATAATAAAATAACAAAAGGGAAAAAATAGCACAGATAGTATCCTCGAACTTGATGACTCACCAAGGCTTATCGTCAAGGCACCGAACTAGCCATGTAGAGGATGATCAAGAGGTGCCTCAGTTCCTACATGGTAACATCATCTAGGCATAGATTATGCATTAGTATATTTGAATTTACTAAGTATGTTGGATGAAATGCATCAAGACACTGGCAACATAGTCAAAATGCATAATCATTAGCAAAGAATAAGTATAATATCAATATGGCATG
Organism: Solanum ossicruentum; assembly: GCA_025774065.1. Classification (NCBI taxonomy): domain Eukaryota; kingdom Viridiplantae; phylum Streptophyta; class Magnoliopsida; order Solanales; family Solanaceae; genus Solanum; species Solanum ossicruentum. The sequence continues at coordinate 4,489 of JAOTQR010078462.1, forward strand.
CATGATCAATGCTAAAAATAAAACAAGCTTGTAAATCATTCAACTTGCAGAGAACATAGTGAATGTGTGGAAAGAGTCCTTAATCAACATAGATAAAGCGAGCTACTACTTGTAATCCAAGACATGTCACTTCCTTGTAAGGTGATTGAGGTATATCACCCCCTCAACAAGGTGATTGAGGCATATTACCCCCTCAACAAGGTGATTGAGGCATGTCATCCCCTTAACAAGGTGACTGGGCATTCCACCCCCAATAAGGTGTGATCAACTTGCAACACCATAGATACTTTTCATGAATTCAACCCATATATACATTTCCTTAATCAACATAAAGTCACTTGACTTGTAAACCATGCAATAGATCATCAATAACTCAAAAATCCTTATCAAGACATTTTATCAAACAAATTGATGGGTGTGTAATGCTAGTTAAAAATAATGTAATTCAAGAGTGAAATAATATGAGAAAACTCAATGTAAATCAACCCACCAACACATAGTAAAATCATCATGAAAGATACCTTGAAATCCATCATCAATCTCATAGTAGACCATAGATTCATAGCTCAAAAATATGTATAATCAATCAGCATTTCATAAAACCCAACATAGTTTATAGTAATAACCTATAATAAGTAATATCCATAAGTAATACAACTGGAAAATATGTCATTTACATAAAAAGGGAGGTTGGGCATCATGGGTGAAAGTGTTGGGATATACTATTAACCATGTAATTGTATTATGGTATTTGAATCCATTGTAAAGACTATTTGTGTTGTTATAATAAAGTCTTGATTTAAATAGATCATTTTCTACATATGTGTGTCCTTTACTTATATTGTAGATAATTTTGTGTATGGAGTATTTTAAATCATACCCGGAAGATTAAAATTATTGATTCATATAAGTTATAAATTATTGTTCACGATCAAAGATGAAGTAGGACTAACATCTTTATTGATTGTAGCGCAAGATTAAATATAATATGATCTTGATTATGGGAGTGGTTAAATTCCTACTTCTTGTGCTAGTATATATTGTATATATTAAATGGACCAATTAGAGAAATTTATGTATGTTCTGAATTTTAATAAATAAATTCTCAAGATCATTGCTTGTACTTATACTCTTAATCTTGATATAATTATTATGATCTATGTGGTTTTATTTATTATTTTAAGATATTGAAAGGTGACACTTTTTCAGTGAGTCAATAAAATCCTAATAGATTGAATAATGACAAATTGAATTAGTGAAATAATAGTTAGTTGATAGACCCCTGTCTTAGTCTCGAGTTGAAGACACCCCTTTACGGTTACTTATAAGTTTTCACGTGAAAAACCTACAGATGGATTTTAATATCCATTATGTGAGATAAGTTAAGTAGAGTGGTAAAGGATTGACTTTGTCAATAAATTAAATTAAATTATTTTTAGAAAATTTTATTTATTCATTGGTGTTGATAATTCTAACACATGGAGTTAAAATAAGATGTGATGATGGATTTTAAAGTTAAGTTGAGGAGTTTAGTTACAAACTTTTAGTGGAATGGTTTATAATTTAATATGATATGATAGTTATTTCAATTATGAATTATTATCATAATAGGGAGCTTCTATTGATAAGTCCATGGTCCCTATAACACCTGGTTCATTGGTCAACTCAGGTGAATACAAAGAATATTTTGGAAGGAGTTCAAAAATAACCGTCCATACATATTTCATTTTTTATGATAAATATAATATTTTTTTAAAAAAAAATAAAATATTGAACATTCAATAAGGGAAAAACGTTTTGGCTGTTTTGGAGGTTATGACTATTGATGTTAGCTAAGTTAACAATTATAATTTGGCCATAACAGGCCAGAACCTTTTTGATTCCTTAGTCTTCCGTCTTCTTCTTCTCTATATCTAATCGAATAAATAGGGGAAGAAAAGTGGAGAAAAAAAATATTCTGAAAAAAAGGAAGACTTGCCCACACAAGTTGTTAGTTGAGTTAGTGAACCAGAAAGCTATAGCAGTTTGTGGTCCTGGATCCTTTTAAAGAAATCGAGTTGTCGAGATACATCGAGAGGTAAGTTTTCTTGACTTCGGTTTACATTAAAATATTATGTAAGTTTAGATCCTGTAAATTGTGCTTCCGCTGCGTGAATGTTTATATCACTCTTACAGTAGTTAGTAGTAGTTTCCTTACATAAACTGTTAATGTAATTTACAATCGAATTTGCTAGTTTTTTGTTCTTGATTTAAGGAATTTCAGAGAATAAGTTTAGTTCTTCATTTTAGGAATTTCTGAGAATAGATTTTTGTATTCTAAATTGGACTATATTTACATAACGTTGTTCAACAAGAGCATGTTTCAAGAGAATAACAGTGAACCTGGTTGTCTGCTCGTATATTTTACGCTCTTGATTGTTGATGATTTCATCCAAAACAGACATACCTTTTATAGATTAATGGAAAATCTGTAATGTTTTTCAACTTTGCCCAACCATGATTATTTCAATAATGTTTCTTTTAACATCATCAATCCTAGGAAAGCTTGGTTACTATCTTGAATCAAAATAAGTTGGAAGGTCCTAATTATATGGACTGGAAAAGAAATTTTGATAATGTTCTTATTGCTGAGCGCTATAAGTTTGTATTGCTTGAGGAATGTCCCATTAGTCCTGTTGATCCTATTCCTAGAGAAGTTGAGGCCTATGATAAGTGGGTAAAAACTTATGAGACGGCAAGGTGCTACATTCTTGCCTCAATGGAGAATGTCTTGCAGCATCAACATCAATCAATGCCTTCTGTTTACAATATGCTCGCATCTCTTAAAGAAATGTTTGGGGAGCAGAATCATGCTGCAGACTGCTATGAAGGCACTTTTAATCAACAAAATGGCTAAAGGTTCTTCAGTTTGGGAGCATGTGCTGAAATCGATGAGTTACTTGAATGAACGGGAAATACTTGGTGTTGAGATTGACAAGGAGTCTCAAGTTGAGATGGTCCTTTAGACTTTGCCAGACAGTTTTCAATGATTTTGCTTGACTTATAACATGAACACGATGGACTTTTCATTGGCGAAGCTGTTCAATGAGCTGCAGGCGGCACACACTATCATCAAGCAACAAACTCCTACTGCAATGTTGCTAGGCACACATGGCCATCTTTTTCTAAACCGGAAAAAGCCCAAAACAACAAGAAGAAGAAGCCTCGAAAAGATTTGGCACCAGGAGGAACCAAGGGTGGTGTAGCCAAGTCGAAAGTCAAGTGTTTCCATTGTAAGCAACCTGAACATCACAAGAAGCAACACCATGTCCTATAGGCTAAGCTAAAAACTAAAGGTAATTCTTTTCTTAATGTCATTGAAACCTGTTAAGCGGCTGTTTCTACCCAAGTATGGGTTGTAGATTCAGGGGCCCCTAATCATGTTTGCACTTCTTTGCAAGGGTTTCAGGTGACACAACAACTAAGTGAAAATGAAGTCTCTGTTTTCAAGCCAATAGAGAACCAACACCAACCCTAGCCATATGAACTGTTTTTATTTCTTTTAGTCCTTTGAGGATTCTTGTTTTGAATAATCTCCTTTATGTACCTTCACTAAGGAGGAACTTAATTTCAATTTCGAAAATAATGGATGCTGGTTATTCAATTTTCTTTAATAATAATTGTGCTATTATTAAGCGTAATAACCTTTTTCTCTATAGTGCTCCAAGAATGCATGATTTATTTATGTGTGAAATTTCCTATACCATGCTACAACATAATGAACTAAATAATAGTGATGTTTCCAACAAAAGAAAGCGGATTCTTGGATTGAGTCCTACTTACTTATGGCATTTACATCTCTGTCATATTAATATTAATCGGATTTCATGATTGGTTTCTAACGGACCTTTGAGTTCATTGAAAGTGGAGGCACTACCAACCTGTGAATCCTGTTTAGAAGGCAAAATGACGAAGAGACCTTTCCCTTTTAGAGGGAATAGAGCTGTTAATAAGTCGGAATTAATTCATTTTTATTTGTGTGGCCCAATGAATATATAAGAATGAGGTGGTTTTGAGTATTTTGTAATTGTAACGATCCTAAAAAGTGCTCGAAAATGTGCCTCAAAAGTGCCCGAATAGTAATTTTCATATATCTCAAAATTCATCCATTATTTCATAAATCTAACATCATATTCTTGTTCAAGGGTTCATTTTGAGTAGAAAATGAGTCTAACCGCAATTTAAGAGAAAACGATTAGAAATTTCATTTTTCATAATTTTTGATTCCAGAATCAATTCGCGATAGTATTGCGATGCGCAGCAGACACAGTCCTATGTAAATCTTGCATTCACATAATTCCATGTGCAAACCAGAAACGAATCTGTGTATTTTACTACCAGTGATTTTATCTCGGTCTAGGATCTTTAGGTCTTGGGCATAAGTGTTCCCAAACATGAAAATACTAATACTTAGCCATTTTTTTACCTTCATATCATTTTAAACATTTTCCAATACTAATTGAAAAGCTTAGACAAATATTTTACTTCTAAACTCATCCTTTACGGATCTTAAGGTTTGCACTCAAGCTTCAAGTCTTCATCTCCAATCTTCTTCAAGGATTCTCCAAAAGTCAAGATATGTGGGTTGCTTTCGTGAGTTCCTTTCATTCATGATGCCCAAGCTTCCTTGTTCCTAAAATTGCATGATTGAAAGTTGGTTTACTCGTGGGTCTTACTTATTACGAAATTCACTGCACACTATGTGGGGGCTTAAGAAATTGTGATTGTTTTACTATGTTTTGAGATATGAATCTAAGATCTATGGTGAGATTTGATGAAGGGTTTTGCTGTATATTACTCGAGGGTATTACCAAGTATCTATTGAAGGTTTTACATTGAATCTTCTAGTATGATTTTACACTTGAATTACATGGTTTTACACTAGCATTACACACTACACACACTCTAAGTGTTTGATAAAATGTCCAATTACGGTTTTTTGAGGAATTGAAGGTCCAATGCATGTCTTATGAGTTGAATGACTATATGATGATGGAATAATGATGAAATGATGTATGTATATGGTATTCTCTATATAGTGTTAGAATGTGACCATGCCCTACTCGGAGGTTGCACGCCGGGTAACCTTGTCAAGGGGTTCGTACCTTGATAACCTATGGGGGGTTTGTACTCGGGCATCACGGGCGGTAGGGTGCGAGTATCCATAAACCTTGTTGGGGTTTTGTACCCATCAACCTATCGAGAGGTTTGTACTCTGGCACCACGGGTGGTAGGTTGCGATGATCCAACAACCTATCGGTGGGTTTGTACTCCGGCACCATGGGTCGTAGGGTGCAACGATCCACCAACCTATTGACGGGGTTTGTAACTCAATCACCAATAGTAGTAGGGCGTGATGATCCACCAATAGCTTAATGGTCTCTTCTTACACTTATATTATGTTATATGTATGCATGATTTACTTAAGCATTAATCATACATGCCATATTGTTACTGTGCTATCTATTGCTTATCTCTATGCATTTTGACTATGACGTCTATCTTTTGTTACATTGCATCCCACATATTTAGTACATTCAAACATACTAACACATACTCTGTGCCTGCATGATGTTACCATATAGGAACCGGAGCCCCGCTTGAGCCTCTCCAGCCACGTGGCCAATATGGTTTCACTCAAGCTTGTTGGTAAGTCCTCCATTTTGGGGATGTTGCTAATGATCTCATGCTAAAACTAATACTATATTCCTCTTACTTATGTATTGACTATGAGGGTGAGCCCGGTTGCTTGTCTTGGCTCCCCACTCTTATCAATGTAGTAGAGGTGTTGTTGGACATGCTATGTATCTATGTTATGAGCCGTGACTCTCTTTTTTCTTGATGTTTATGGTATGGAAATTTACCTTTAGTCCCATTTTCCCTTGTTTACACTTTCCTATTATTGTCATTTTACTTCCTTCTGCAACCAAGGATGTGTAATGATATGCTATGAGGCTAGTTTGGGGTTTCTTCAGGTTCCCGTTCACCGGTCACGTCTATGCTCTAGGCTTGAGTCATGATAAAGATGGTATCAGAGCACTAGGTTGTTAGATCCTCGGTGTCCAACACACCGCATCAATTAAAGCCTTATTCGTGGTTGTGAAGCACGCCACAACTATGAATAGAAGGCTATGAGGTATTCTAGGAAATGTTTCACTTCTTTATGATCTATGTCATGTGATAGAGTTGGATTTTCTAGGAATTATTGCTAATCCTTAACGTTACATTATAGGATATGTCTCGAGCTACTCAGGATGGTGATGTGATTAATGCAGAAATTTCTAATGCTCTATAGGAAGTGGTCATAGCGGCGACAAACTTTGTAACTTACCTCGGTCAACCAGTTGGTTCCCCTGATACTTCTAATGGTAAGAGGAGGGGTAATGAGGCCAAGAGGGCCGGTGTTGGGGGTAAGTTCAAAAGTTCCAAATGCAGAGGTGGTGGTATGGTGTGGTGCCTTTGCTAGGTGCCCAAAATGTTGTACACACCATGATGGCCTATGCTTGAGGGGTACCGATGCTTGTTATAGTTATGGAGAGTTGGGTCATAAGGTAAAGGATTTCCCTCGTAAATGAAATAAGGGCAAAAGAGCTAATGGTGGGGTGACTAATCCCAAGTGCCCGGCATGTGGGAAGGACCATTGTGGCCCAAGTTGGAGGAACCCAGGTGTATGCTTGGGGTGTGGTGAGATAGGCCACAAAATTCTGGATTGCCCATATGGTCAATACAAGAGTAAAGGTGGTGATGTTGATCAA
>JAOTQR010078463.1:0-11281 GCA_025774065.1 Solanum ossicruentum
GAAAAAGTAGCTTTGTGTGAAAAGAGAGAAAAAAAGCCAAGTATATTTTCTCATTTTTCTTTGTTGGTCAAACCAAAAGTTATTGGTGCCTTTGGAAGGTGGTGTAAGGTAGTCTTGTGAACAAATTAAATTTTAAGGAGTCTTTTGTTATTTGAATAAGAAACAAGTTATTTATGTATTTATTTTTATATAAAATATACGACGTTTGATAGATTGATGGGAAGTAAGTTATTCCTGTATAAAATTAATATGATATTTGTGTAGACATCAAAATTTTATAGGACGCTACAAGTTGAGTCGTATTTCAGTCAGGGTTTCTTGGAAGCTACTCAATCTTAAACCCTAATTCATGCCTATATAAAGGCTACTATATTTTTTTGAGAAGGCATCTCAAAATATCCCAAAGATCAAATTATGGTGACTTAAGGAGTCAAAATCATCTTACATTCGAGAATACGCCACTAATGACACTCGAATCACGAGAATCAAGAGAGGAACAAATTTCTACCCATATGCTTATCTTTATGTTTTTTCATATTTTATTTGTGATTGCAATTTATCTTTCTATCACTTTTAAAATTTGTTGCAAACAAATTGTCCTTTATGATTTGTCTCCGTGATTTGAGGATCGTTAATGATGATTGAGGATTGTTGAAAAGATTTGTACCCACATTGTTTATCAATAAAATTATGTTTCTTCATATTTTATTAGTGATTGAAATTTATTTTCTATTACTTTAAGAATATGTTGTAAACAAACTGATACGCCCAGTGAGACCAAATATGCTCTTCACCTCTTCTATCATAAATCAAATATGCAAACATGAAGCTACAAAACCGCAACGGTGAAAGAAAGAGTACTTCAAGTCTCGTCTTGAAGTTTCTTCAAGTCTACACTCCGACAAGCTTTGAAGCAAGGGGCATTTGTAGATATTGAAATTTTGTACAACTTTACAAGATGAGTCTTATTTCAGTTAGGATTTCTTGGAGGCTATACAACCGTAAATCCTAATTCATGCCTATAAGGCATCTCAAATATCACCTAAATAGATCAAAATCTAAAATATCTCAGAGTTCAAAATAATGGTCCAGCGATTCGAGAAATACGCTACTAACGACCCTTGAATCATGAAAAAATTTATCTTATAGAATTATCAAGGAAGTAACAGATTTGTACTCACATTGCTTATGAATAAAATTACGTTTCTTTATATTTTATTTGTGATTGTAATTTATGTTCCATCACTTTAAAATTTGTTATAAACAATTTGATAGGCAATTAAAAAATCACATAACTAAAACGTGTATAAGTTATAACGAAATCTATTTATTATTTTATTCATGATACGCACAACCCAAACAAGTACGTAAATGGCGGATAACAACATTATTATTACAGTTTCCATTAATAAGGAAAGAAAAGAGCAGAAAAATGAGAAAAAATGGTATGTGATAAAGAAGGATGAAGAGGAAGCTTTGTGTTAAAGAGAGAAAAAAGCCAAGGATATTTTTTCATTTTTCTTTTGTTGGTCAAACCAAATTTGATTTGGCAGTTATTTGGTGCCATTAGAAAGTGGTGTGAGGGTAGTTTCATAAACAAATAAAATTTTAAGGGCCCTTTATTTTCTCGCGATGAACGTATAATCCACTTGCAGAGTTTTCACGTGACAACTTATATGCAACCATAAAGGAGTGTCTTGTTTCTCAGGTTCGAGATATGTTTCTATCAATTAATTATTGTTTCACGAATGGAATTTGTTAATATTCAACCCAATAGGAATATTTTGACTCATAATGAGCTTTATCTTTGAATAGATTAAAATAATAAAATAAACGGTACTGATCATAATAATTCTATCAATCTTAAGAGTATAAGTAATATAATGAACCAGAGATTTTATTTTAAGTATTCTAATTGATCCTTCAATACGTACAAAATATATTAACATAAGAGTTAGAATTTAACCATTTTCATAATTAACATTGAATTATTTTTAATCTTATCAAGATACGTCTTACCTCATCTTTAATTATGAATAATATTTTTCTACAGCTCTCATTAGTAAAGAAACAAAAGAGCAGGAAATCAGAAAAAATAATATAGAAAAAAGAATAAAAGGTAGCTTTATGTGAAAAAAGCGAAAAAAAGCCAAGTATATTTTCTCCGTGTTTTATTGGTCAAACCAAATTTGATTTGATAGTTATTGACACCTTTAGAAAGTGGTGTAAAGGTAGTTCCATGAACAAATGAAATTGTAAGGGATCTTATGATATTTGAATAAGAAGCAAGTTATTTATGTATTTATTTTTGTATAACTTATACGATATTTAATAAATGATCAGAAATAAGTTATTTATCATATTATATTAAAAGCAGAAAGAGTAATGACCACTAATAATTATCAAAAATAAGTTATTTCAAAGAGTACGATATTTGATAAATTATCAAAAATAAGTTATTTTATATGTATAAAACTAATATGATGTTTGATTAACAATTAGAAAAGTTGCATAATTAAAATATATATAAGTTATAAATAAATCTATATATTATTTTATGCATGATAATGTTAGAATACGGACCACAAAAGCAATATTCAAGATCACAAATTTCACACTATAACTAAATAATTATTAATAAATTATAAGGAAATCTATCTATTATTTTATTCATGATACACACAATCAAAACAAGAACGTTAATGGCGGATAACAACATTATTACTACAACTTCCATTAATAAGGAAAGAAAAGAACAGAGAAATGAGAAAAAATATTATGGAAAGATCGAAGAAGAAGCTTTGTGTGTAAAGAGCTAAAAAGGCCAAGTATATTTTCTCATTTTTTTTGGTTGGTCAAACCAAATTTGATTTAATGGTTACTGGTGCCTTTAGAAAGTAGTGTAAGGGCATTTTCGTGAACAAATAAAATTTGAAGAGTCGTTTGGTATTTGAATAAGAAATAAATTATTTCATATATTTACTTTTGTATAATATTTGATAAATGAACAAAAATAAGTTATTTTTTTAATATAAAATTAGTATGATGTTTGATTGACAAATTAAAAAATCACATAACTAAAACATAGATACATTATAAAGAAATCTATACATCATTTTATACATGATAATGTTAGAATACACAGTGCAAAAGTAATATTCAAGACCACAAATTCACATTATAACTAAATAATTATTGATTCGAAATAATACTTACGTGCTAAAACTTTCATAAAACTCGTCCAAACGAAAGGAATCTAGAGTTGCAACATTCAGTTGTTTCTTGACAAATTCTATATTTCAAGTCTTCTATAGGCAATTTTTTTTTTTTAAAAAAATAAGAATGATCTTTCTTTGAAAACCACCACCCCCATTTATACTTTTCAGTATTAGGAGGAGAAAGGTTTGAAAAGAAACATATTCTTTGCCATTGATTCCCCATTAACAGTCATCAAACACCCCTAAGGGCAATTTATCAATCAAGTAAAACACCATTAACAACATTCATTAGAAAAAAAATTGTTCTTTCTTCTTTTAATGAATTAATCATATTATAATAAATCACAGATTGTAGCACTAAAAACTGTAATTACTTTTTTTTTTATATAATTTTTAAATTAACTGTTACATCTTATTTAACTCTCCATATGCCACAATCCGACTTCTCAGGTCATGATGGCGCCTGTTAGATCCCGCCTATAGGCAAGTCAACCCAATACTCACGGCACATGTTCTGAAACATTAATGTTAAAGATACTAGCTACATATAAGTACGACAAACACAATCTACCAAGGACTTGGAAGTCACTTGTACAGAGCTACTATAAACTCAAATCCCAACTAAAGATATATACACAATCATATACATAACCAGGAGAAATACTAGATAAAACTATAACTGTACAGGGCTAGTGTTCGAATACAAAAGAGACCCCAGCTTACAGAAGGAGACCGTAGAATATCTGAAGCTTTTGATGCTCACCCAAGTCTCCTGACACATCTACAAGGTACCAATCAATGGCCACGGCGCGTACCTGGACCTGCACCATGAGTAGATGCAGAAAAGTAGAGGTGAGTACTGGTGGAAGGCACCTAGTAGGCATCATCGGCCGACTGAGTGAAATACAATAAAATATAGTAAGAACATATGTAATAAAATACTGCAATGCTAGTTAAGCATGTCTAGAGAACTATGGAACCCCAACTGAACAACCTAAGTGATGTGCAATGATATTGACTGACGAAACCTAAAGATCAAGTGTCAACTATGTCGGTGGCATCTAGGGAACCCAACTTAGCATAACAAGAAGAACCAATCAAGAAAAAACAGAAGGGACCAACTGAGTAGGGCCAAACATTGTACAACAGAAGCAATTGACGAAATCCAAATGGATCCATATCATGACTGTCACAGGATCGAGGTATAGTGATGTACGTGGGTGTAAGACCCTAATATCTATGCTTCTACGCCGACTGGACCCCATAAGCCCTGAAGGTACACTCACGCACAACTATGGGGTGTATAGGTGTAGGATACACGAATCAGTAACCGACGACAATGAACCAATAACCCAACCCTGATAGCAAGAGAGGAACTCAGAACTCAAAACTCGAACCACTGATGTGACTCAATAGGTGCCCTGATCTAGATTCAGCCTGCAGATCATGTCCTGCACTGGGCTATACACAATCCCCTCAGCACCCAGTGCTGGACTATAGGTGATCCTCTTAGCACATAATAAGAAGTGAAACACGAAAGGCTATACCCTGTACTGGACTATAGGCGATACCCTCAGCACCCTGTGCTAGACTATAGGTGATCCCCTCAACACACAATCAAGAGTGCAACACGTAAGGTTATATCCTGTGCTTGACTATAGGCGATATTCTCAGCACCCTGTGCTGGACTATAGGTGATCCCCTCAGCACATAATAAGAAGTACCATATAAAATCAGTTCCCTGAATATAGCAGGTCTCTCGGTATTCAATAACCCAGCAGGCAGACAAGAAATCAACCCAAGTGTACGTCTCAACAAGAGTAATATAGAATCATGTCTAGCTGTCGACAAGTTCATACCTAGCTAGAGACATGGCAAGTATCTAGAATAATCATAACCCGACCGATAATATCCAGGGTCGTTAGTGACTATAACAAATCCTCTAGGCAGAATAACATGTAGTCTAGGTGATAACAGAGATAACTCACCCAGACAACTATGTGTCAGCTTACTGATAATGTAACAAACTCCTATACAGATGATAGTCCTAAGGGCTAACTCACGCAATCAATATCTCAACCATATATGACCCAATAAATCCCATTGGAAAAGACATAAATCTTTTTAAAAGAATCACATTCCCATTTCTATCTCACCAGAGGTGTTGTAGCAGCATATCTCATGTCAAAAGTCACAATGCCCATTCAAAGGAAAAAACAATTGCATTTCTCAGAATATAGCATGTTACCCAGTATCAAGTAAAGTTAACAAATGTATAATGGCTAACAACTGTATATCTAGGCACATATGTCACAGAAATAGTATGAAATCATGTTTAACCAGAGACAAGTATATCACAACTAGCCAATCATACCTATTCAGAATAACAGGGCGGTCACAGTGGTATCACAGGTATCCAGAACAATTAGGGCTATCAGAACTAAGCATATGCCAGAGCAGGTCCCAAACACAAAGTATAGTTAGCAATCAGTCTCATAACTACCATATCTCTATAGCACCAGGCTAAACCCACATACAAACAAAAGTTAAGCCAAAGTACATACCTATTACATGGCATCAGCCCATATCTAGCCTTTACCAGATTTTTTCGTAGTTTAATTGAACCAGAACACAACAATATAATAGCTAAAGATAATATAGTACCTTACGTAGTAACCAGTATCCCACATTGTCATACATATCACATACTCAGTAAAACCAGTCTATATACAACACATCCATACATTTTAGCCCAGTCTAAGGTTTAGGGAAGCCTAGCCTAACTGAAAGGTGAACCCACAAGCTACGGATCAGTCCACGTGAGTTTTTCCTCCCTGATGACCTCCATATATTGATCAACTGTCAAAATATGAGTCACAATATCAATGTGGTCATTTTGGCTGTATTATCTCATGAAACGGGGAGAATATGTTAATTGCAACTAAAATGGAGAAAAATGGGTCCCATCCCCGAACGCCAAACCAACCCTCATAAAATGATCCCTACGTCACCCCGAGTCCATAGCCCTAAATTGATCCCAAAAATAGATCCTAGAAGACAGAGAAACAGCTCAAAAACTAAGTTGCGTTTCTTATCGAAAAAAGAAATATTTTTTTACAATAGCTTCTTTGCCAATTTACTCAAAAATCCAATCAAATTAACAAAATTTGAATGTACCACGGCGTAACTCTTGAGAAGTAGTATAATATAGACCTAAATTTTACTTAATTTAGATAAGAAACAACCTAGATATCACAACCCGAAGTTTTCGAAAAAATTGCAACATAACAGCAGCAAAAATCCAATTTTTACACCAAACAAAGCACCATCAATTGATTTTGATATTAACACAATGTTTCCTTGCAAAAACACACAGAATAGATCCAAATTTCACCACAATCCAACTCAAAACGGACAAGAAATAGTATATCCAATTTCCTAAAATATACTCAAAATACAGCCGCAAAAATAGAAATTTTTACCTCAAACATCGTGCCAAAATCACTTTTCGACACTTCCACGATATTCCTCTCAGAAAAATACACAAGTTAAACTTTTGAATTATCGAAATTGGCTAAAAATCAGAAGAGAAATCGAGCTCGAAAGTCACCCATTGAATCTGTGATCGTGCGTTCTATTTCTGGAAATTTTTCCAGATTCAAGACACCTTTTATATATTCTTTTTTTTTAATTTGAACCTTCTGCCATGTGGCAGGCCCTCACATGACCACGTCAGTATCCTTTTAATTCAAATTTAATTTTGATGCCCCGACCTCATTCGAAGTCAAAAAAATACAATCTATATATAAAATTTGATTAAAAATGGTATTTCAGATTAAATGGTGTAGTCAAAATTTTTATTGGAGGCCATTTTATTCCAATGTAGGTCCCACTTTTCAATATCATAATCTGCTGAATGGGCCAAAATACACCCGGAAGCCCTGGAAACCAAACGAAAGGTTTTCCTAGATCAAACTCAACGTTCTGGATCCAACAATGTAGTCAGAATTTTCATTTGGGGCACATTTTCCAAGGACATTTATTAAAGTCAACTATTGACCCATTTCAACGGCTAAATTTGCAAAATTTGATATAATTACACCGAACATGTCCCTAGCCTAATTTGACCATTCCGAAGCTGATGGAATAATCAGAATTCCACTCCGAGACTATTTATTATAACTTTAACTGAAATTCATTTTATGATTATAATCTCTCGTTTAACACGAAAAGTTGTATAATTGACAAATAATTCATACAACTATCCCACAATCAGTGTTAATAAATTGCAAATAGCCAGGGGTCACTGTACAACTGCTCAAGCCAAGATAAATTATTCTCAGAACCACAAAAATGACCTAGAAGGTCATTATACCATATTAAAATTGCCGATATCAATCAATTAAATCAAATTTCTAAATTATTTAATTCAGTGGTTAATTTAATCTTTTATTTTTATGCTAAAATTTTCATGTGACAAACATATAATTCACTTGCAAAGACGTGACAACTTAGAAGCAACCATAAAGAAGTCTTATTTCTCGGGCCCAGCATATGGTTCTATCAATTATTATTCATGAAATGACACTAACATTATTCAATCCCTTCAAAATAGTTTTGACTCATAAAAGAGCTTTATCTTTGAATAGATTGAAATAGTAAAATAAACTACATTGATCATAATAATTATGATTCAAGATTAAAAATGTTAATAATGCAATGGACTAGAGATTTTATTTTTTTCATATTCAGAACCTAAGAAGATCTCTAATTGATCTGTTCAATAACAACAACAATGTACCCAGTGGAATCGCATAAGTGAGATCTGAGGAGGATAGTATGTACGTAGACTTTACCACTACCTCATAGAAGCAGAGAGGCTATTTCCTAGGAACCCTCGTGTCAAAAATCCATAAGCAGAATAAATTAGATATGATAAAAAGGAAAGAAAAGGGAATAGAAAGGGCGACTAATAACGAAAAGCATATAACAATATGTAAATACGATAAATTTAACACACATACGACAAATAATGACAAACATTATATAAAACACAACTACTCCTGCTACCCCACTATACGTCAAGGCCAGACAACCACCTAATCCTACCAACCAATTAGCCTGCTACTCTAATTCATTACCTCTACTCATTTCTATCTAAGGTCATGTCCTCGATGAGATCAAGTTTCACCATATCTTGTCTGATCACCTCCCCTTGATACTTCTTCGCTCTACCTCTACCCCTCCATATAGCCCCTAAAACCAACTATTGCTTCCCAGCACACGCAAGTGTACGTGGTTCTCACAAGTAATATAGTGGTTGTTATGCCGAAAAATGGCTTTTTATTTTTTGTAAAGAAAAAATTTCGAAAAATCGAAAATCAATTTAAACTCAATTAATTTTGGAAAAATCAATTCTCAAAATTTGAAATAAAACAGAGTCGCCACCTAATTTTACGGATAATTAGGAAACCATAAAAATATTTTAAAAGACCTAACAGAAAAATCTTTTAAAAATCCAGAGTTTAGGTTCGGGTTCACATTTTCATTTCGAGAAGGTTTTACGCACTCGAAATGGCCGCTAAATGCGGTTATCCGACGATTAAAATTATTTGACTAACTTTGACTAAAAAAAAATTGATTGATTTTAAAAATTGATTTAATTTGAAAGATTTTGACTCAAACTTGAAAAGATTTTACTGAACTCAAAGAAATTAACTAATTTTTTAAGAATTGAACAAACATAATAAAATCACATTATTTTTTAGTTTTTTATTTATTTTTTTTTCTTTTAAAAAAATTTATTTAAAATGCAAAATATCCCTTTAAAAGAAAATAACATAAATGGTTTGGACGTCGTAGGGGAAGCTAATTAGATTGAAACCAATAATATAATGTTAGCATTCAAACAAATACAAATATATAGAAATAAAAAAGAGAGTTGACGATTCTGGGCCTTTGTCCCGTTTAAATATTTGTTGCCACTCCGGGCTTTTCCTTGCGCGATTCTTGCTCCTGGAATTGGGCTGACTCGACGAAGAGGAAGTTTGGGCCTCCATGGCCCAAAGAATGCAGAATAGGGAGTCCAAGATGGGCTCGGAGCGTTGTTCATGCGAAAAAATAAAATAAGGATTAATAAATGACATAACAAAAGACAAGCAAACCATCCGAATCTCGAAACAGTAATAGGACAGATATAGCCTTTAAATTCAAAACAAATTACTAAACATCATATGACCTAATATGACAAAGGCACACATGCAACTATTTAAGACCCAAAGAGTTCAGAGGTAAGGAGTAAGCAAAAGTAGGACCGTAACAAACTTGGCAACATTTTTAGACAAATCACATTCTGACAGCATTTTTGAAGATCAGAAACATAAGCATAAGGAATCGTAACTAACTGGCAGCATATACTTGGAAAGCAAAGGTCACTTAATTACTTAAACAAGTTCATGTTCATTAAACCAAACCAAACTCTTATTTTGACAACAAACGTGAGCAGACGATTGAAGAAACTCAGACTCTAATCACATCTTGATAGAAGCAAAAGCAACTGATTGCAACAGCGAACCTATTTGAGCTCAAAAACTTCGAACAAGCATGAAGTCAACATAACAAACAACACAATTAATTAAAAAATCAGTCAACAAACCAGGAAGCAAAATTTAACAAAGAACTGCATTTCAAACAGAGGACCAGCATGCAATAACATGTAAATGAACACAATTAGGGTCATGAGTCACACCAAGAATTACACATGGAACCTGAGAACTACAAATGCAACCAAACTGTTAGAAAAGAAAACATCTAACCAAGGGTTGCTTATTCGTGTCACCAGGATACAAATGCAGCGAAAGAGTGAATATGGTCCTAATCATTTTGTATGTTACTTGACAAAATCTGACGATGTATATCTATGTAATCCAAGGAGAGCAAATCAAAGACAAGCCATGATATTTTGTAAAGCAAGAAAAGGCAGCCAGCACCTGAAGTTGCTGCCCAGATCAACAGACCATTCTTTAAATAAGATACGACTAGAAGACTAACTTTAATGACGTATCAAGGCAGTGATAACAACTTAAAACAGGGTAATAAGAATGTGCCTTAAAGTCCAACTCCGAAACGAAAACTAATAAGTAATCGTGACGAGACAAACATATACACCAGCTAAGTATTAGTTCCAGGAAGTAAACATCCATTTTAAGACAGGGCGAACGGAACCAGAACTGATTTGAAAGAACCAGTCAAGCTGCAGCAGCAAATAGAGCCGGATTTGAAATCATTTTAACAATGAGGCAAACTGAAAAGTGTTTGATACAAGGCACGGTCATTCTCAAACGTTAATAGATGAACAGAACATTCAAACGAAACAATGACATATCATGGGACTCTGTAAATCATATTAACAGTCACAGCGACATCACAGTATTACACTGCTAACAGGAAAAACATTTCGACGAAAACAGCAACATCGCGGTGTTAACGAGCCAACATCACAGCAATTTCATATTAACTTCCACACTACATCGACAACAACCAAATATAACGGCAGTACCACAACATCAACACAACATCCCACAGTGCAGTCTCGCTTTAACAGATTGATTCGGCTAAAACGACTGAATGCAAACATGAATAACCTCAATATAGCTTGAGCGAGCACATTCAGTCACAACACATGAGACTCAAACAGAAACGATAATGGGGTATTACCTTTTTCGGGGCAGCGAAACTGGGACGACGAGCTTCAACAGTAGACCATGACACCACGATGAAGCTTGACTCGAATTCTTTCGAAAAATAACGAAAGCAGTGAAATTCCTAGGATTCTTTTAATCGATTGATCTTTTCTCCCGTTTTTCCGAGGTTCTCCACACTCTCTGGAGCGAAGAGGGAGAGGGGATTTTATATCTCCCAAAATTAGAGTCAATCCAGTAAATTAAGGATCGGACTTTGAATTTTAAACTCAAAATCCTCATTTTGGGCAAGAAATCGTTGGGATTTTGCAAAATCCTCAACGGACCTTCACTTTCATCCGTTCGATTGAGAGCAAGGACGAT
>JAOTQR010078464.1:0-11281 GCA_025774065.1 Solanum ossicruentum
AAACCAAGTTCTTTGGAAAACTAATTAAAAGAGATTTAATTTGATAGTTTGTGGGACACCAGTTCTTTGTGTGCTAAGAGATATGCCCCTTCAAAGTTGACCCTCCTAAATCACGGTTTTGAGATTTTCAGATTTTGATACGGCTGCTCTAAAATTCAGTTTAGACCTATTTCCTAATCAATTTGAACCCCTAAATATGAAGTTGGATTTTGAAATAACTAAAGTATTTTAGATATATGGAAATTACAATTTCGGGAACTTCCGAGGAAAATTTTTGGGCACTTTTTGGGGTGGTTCAAATCAAAAAAACCTTTTCTAGTCTTTGGCAACCCAAGCACAAAATTCATATTAATCACCTCCTACTTCAAAGTAGGAATCTCTATGTCTTGCGTTAGGCCACCCGACCTTTGATGTTCGTCTTTGACGTGTTAACAACTATGGTAATCGAAAATAAATTTAGCAATGTCCCTCTTCATGCCTCCCCACCAATACACATCCCTCAAGTCTCTATGCATTATGGTGTACCAAGGTGAATAGAATAAGAAGAAATATGGGCCTCATCAAAAACCCTCTCCCTCAAACCATCAACACAAGGCATACACAACCTACGTTGGTATCTAAGAGCACTATCTCCCCCTTGGGAGAAAACTCCACTTTTTCCTCTTTCACCAAGGCATCAATTCAAGCAAGGAAGAGTCAAGATCTTGTTTTGGTATAACCTCATCAACCAAAGAAGACTTAGACCTATCAATAACAACAACACTATCATCACCAACCTCTTTCAACCTAACCCCCAATCTAGCCAATCTATGCACCTCCCTAGCCATTTCCTTATCACTATCCTCAACATGAGCTAGGGTACCATGGACACCCAACACAAAGCATCCGCCACCACATATGCTTTACCCAGATGAAAATGAACACTCATGTCATAATCTTTAAGCAGTTTTAGCCATCTTCTTTGTCTAAAATTGAGATCTTTTTGAGTGAAGACATATTGGAGGCTCTTATGGTCAGTGAAGATATCAACATGCACTACATACAAGCAATGATGCCAAATCTTTAACGTAAACACCACAACAGCTAACTCTAGATCATGGGTAGGGTAGTTTCTTTCATTCACTTTGTGTTTTCTAGAATCATAAGCTATGACCTTACAATTTTGCATTAGCACACAACCCAAACCAACACTAGATGCATCACAATAAACAACAAAACCCTCAAGCCCATCCAGTAGTGACAATATAGAAGCGGACACAAGTCTATCCTTCAATATTTGGAAGCTCCTCTCCATTCATCGAACCACAAAAACTTAACCTTGTTTTGAGTCAATTTGTCATGGGGGAAGTAATGGAGGAGTACCCATTCACAAATCTTCGATGGTAACACGCAAGACCCAAGAAGCTCCTAATATCAGATAGTGTCAATGGTCTAGGCCAATTCTTAATCACATCAGTTTTCTTAGGATCCACTTTTATACCATCTCCCAACACAACATAACCCAAGAACACAACCTCTTTCAACCAAAATTCACACTTATCATATTTTGCATACAATCTCTCCTCCCTCAACCTTTGCAACACAACCCTCAAATGACCCATATGCTCATCCCTACTATGTGAGTAGATCCAAATATTATCAATGAAGACCACAACAAAGGAATCAGGTTAAGGTTTGAAGACTCTATTCATTAGGTCCTTGAAGATGGCCGGCCCATTAGTCAATCCAAACGACATCACAACAAACTCATAAAGCCTATATCTATTTCGGAAGGCCATCTTGGGAATATCACACTCCCTCACTCTCACTTGATGGTACTCAGACAGAATATCAGTCTTAGAGAAGAAGATATCCCCTTGCAATTGGTCAAACAACACATCAATTCTTGGGAGAGGATATCTATTCTTTATAGTGACCCTATTTAGTTGTCGATAATCAATGCACATTCTAAGTGACCCATCATTTTTCTTCACAAACAACACCGGAGCACCCCAAGGTGATTGACTAGGTTTAATAAATACCTTTTTCAACAAATCTTTCAATTGCTCTTTTAACTCCTTCAACTCCGTCGGTGCCATGCAGTTAGGGTAATAGAAATAAGTTGAGTGTCAGGAAGGAGATTTATTCCAAATCTATCTCTCTCTCTCAGAGGAACACTGGGAAGGTCATTTGGGAAGACATCAAGAAACTCATTTGCAATAGGGACCGACTCAATGGAAGGGACTTTGGACTCCACATATTTAACCCTCTCCAGATGATACAAACACCCCCCTAGAAATCAACTTTTAGGCATTAACGCATTCAATAAATATACCCTTGACCACCACATCTTGATTTTCCCATTCAAGGATGAGTTCATTAGGAAATTGAAACTTGACCCTACGGGTTGTACAATCAATAGAAGCATAGTAGGCATGCAACCAATCCATCACAAGTATGATATCAAAATCTACCATGTCTAATTCAATAAGATCACAAGCTAACAACTTATGCATAATGTAAATAAGAAAACTTCTATAAACTTTCCCAGCAATGATAGAGGCACCAATAGGAGTAGACACTTTATATGACTCATGCAGCAACTCGGGGACAACATGAAACTTTTTAGCAACAAGAGGGGTAAGAAATGAAAGAGTGGTACCTGGATCAATCAAAACATACACATTAAAGTCAAAGATTTTCAACATACTAGTAACAACATCGGGGACCTCACCAAACCTTGCCTTCTATGTAGAGCATAAAATCAATTCTGCCTTGAGGTACCACCTTGAGGACCACCTCTCCCCAATAGGACCGCATTAGCACCCTAGACCTTTCCACGATTTCTTGGACAATCTACCTTCTTGTGACCAAGCTCCCCATGTTCATAGCTTGCATTAGAACGCTTCAAACATGGACCATTATGACCCTTCCCATATCTAGGACACACATTAATAGGAGCCATCCCACCAACACCTTGATGCCTAAGGAAGTCATTGGTAAGCCCCCTATTCGTAGCATGTGGAGGCCCTTGGCCTTGACGAAATTTAGCACCCTTTTTGAATTGA
The DNA here is from genome assembly GCA_025774065.1 of Solanum ossicruentum. Lineage (NCBI taxonomy): Eukaryota > Viridiplantae > Streptophyta > Magnoliopsida > Solanales > Solanaceae > Solanum > Solanum ossicruentum. The sequence goes on from JAOTQR010078464.1 coordinate 3,048, forward strand.
CCCTCAAATCGGGCCCTCTTGGCCTCATGCCCCCTCCTTATCCTCAATTTCTCCTCCTCCCTTTCTCGGCATAGGTCATCAACCGAGATAAGTCCATATCACTAAACAGCATAGCGGATAGGCATTCTTCACTTACCAAGTCGAGGACCCCAATCACGAATTTATTCATCCTAGATCTAGGATCAGCCATCAAATGAGGAGTGTACTTCGAATGTTGATTAAACCTAATGGCATACTCCCCACACTTATAGAACCTTGTTTCAAGTTCATAAACTCCACCAACTTTGCCTCCGTAAGCTCAAGAGGGAAAGACCAATTAAGGAAGGCCAATTTGAACTCCTACCAAAGTACCACATTACCAAACCCCTTCTCACCCTTTCGTTGCTCATACCAAATTTGGGCTACCCCTTTAAGTTGGTATATCACTAACTCTGCCTTTTCATTCGTCCCAAAACCTATGATATTTAAGATCTTGTATACCTCATCAATTAATTCTTTTGGATATTGATCCACATTTGACCCATGGAAAATCGAAGGATTCATCCTAATGAAGTCTCTACCCTAGCTCCCAGGGTAGTAGCATGAGGGGCTTGGGCCCCTTGTTGGACTTGGTTAGCCACCACTTGGGCAAGCATAGTAAGAGCATCCTAGAGCTCACCATTAGTAGGTTGCTCCTCGGGAGTTTAGGCCCATATTTCTCTAGTGTTTAGCATGATCTAGCATATCAAAGAATAATCATTATGGGGGAAAACTCTCTACAACTTTATAGAATGACATAGAACATAAAGAAGGGAAACATTTCTTAATGTCTCATTGCCTGCTATTCATAGTCATGGCACACTTCACAACCATGAATAGGACTCTAGTTGATACGGTGTGTTGGACTCTGAAGATTTATCAACCTAGTTCTCTTATACTAAATCCATCACGACCCAAGCCTAGGGCCTAGATGCGACATGGCACAAGGGGAACCCGAAAGTACTCCAAGAAAACCTCATAAAGCATCATTACATATCCTTGTTCGGCGAAACATTAAATCAAAAATTCAAAGATTAAAAGAATGGGGAAAATAGGGCTAAAGGAAAATCTTGCACAATATAATCATCAAAAGACAAGATATAGACTCATATCATGGATACTTAACATGTGCATCAAACACCTCTACTACATAGATAAGAACGGGGGCCAAGACAAAGTAACCGGGCTCACCCTCATAGTCAAATGGAACATAAAAAAAATAGTCTCAATACATATTAAGAGAGCATAGACTAGGTACCCGAAGTGGAGGGCTCACCTATTAGCTTGAATAGCACTGACTAGCCCGTGGAGAAGGATGATCAACTTGGGCACCGATTCCTACATGGTGACATCATGTAGGCATAGAGTATGCGTTAGTACATTTGAATGTACTAAATATGTAGGTGCAACTCAACAATAGATAGGAATCATAATCAAATGCATTAAACAATAGACATAATATAACAATATGGCATGTATGTTCAATGCTTAAGTAAAACATGCTTAAGTAATTCATGCTCATATAGAATATCATATGTGAAATAGAGACCAAGCTAGTTGTTCAAGGTATAAATCCCTAGGTGGTTATGTGGTATAAACCCCTCAAATGGTTGATGAAAATCGCACCTTACCAACATGGTGACGAAGTATAAACTCCTTGCATGGTTGATGAGTATAAACCCCCAACTTGGTTACACGGGCTCTTGTCCCCCTGGATTGAGTATGGTCTAATGTAACACTTTATATAGAGTATATCATATACATAATCTCATTTTATAATCATAACATCATTCATATCATATCTCATGCTTTTGATGTTAGTTTCCTCAAGAAAACCTAGCCGAACATTTTATCAAACACTTTGAGGGTGTGTAATGGGGATAAAAGACCATATAATTTTGAGATGAAATCATGTAAGAAAATCTATTCTAAAACCATGAATCCACACCTTTAAACACTTCCAATACATTCACATCAAAATCCCTCGTCAAAGCCAACATTAGATCCAAGATTTAGTGCTCAAAACATAGCAAAACAATCACAACTTTACATATATTTAACATTGTGTGCAGTGAATTTCATAATGATCAAGACCCATTAGTAAATCAACTTTAAATCATGCAATTTATGTAAAAGGAGGCTTGGTTATCATGGGTGAAAGGAACCCATGAAAGAAACCCACATACCTTAGCTTGGAGATGAACTTGGTGATGATTGGAGATGGAGACTTGAAGATTGAAGAAGAACCTTGAAGAAGAACCTTAGCTTAAGGCTAGGGTTTGGGACTTGACTTTGGGGAGTGAAAATGTGACTAAGTGTTTGTGTGAGTATTGGGAAATGTTTAGGGTAGTATGAGGGTGAAATATGACTAAGTATAAGTGAAAACATATATGGGAGCTTCTAGGACCAAGGCTTAAAGTTTTGTACGGAAGCTGAAAAATAGTGTCCAATTTAACAATGTGGCGTGTCACGAAGGCATCGCGAAAAGGCCACCCAAAATTGCACTTTGAAATTTTGTAATTGATAAATCTTTGCTCTTAAATTGGGGTTAGACATTTTTCAACCTAATTTGGACCCCCTGGACATGAATCCGAAGTCAGATTTTTGAAATAATAAGTGAATTTTGAGATATATGAAAACTAAAATTCCAGGTATTTCGAGGCACATTTTTGGTCACTTTATTGGGTTGTTACAATGCACATCTTTTTCGATAGGATGTGGGTAGTTATAGGCCTCAGTGAAGTCTAAGTAGCTTGGGTCCATAACTACCCCAATTTTTTATTCTGGGGTTTTCTTTTTTGTCTTCTTTTTCCACATGGATATTCACTTTCTGTTGAACTAGTATGTTTAGGATGTTTAGATAATACATGTTGTATATAGTACTAATAATTGTGGCGTATAGCATATTTTTGTGTTTTCTGTGAAAAATGATAATGACCTAAACTTTTTATTAATAGTAAATAGCAACTGCGCATGTTTAGATGTGTGACAATGTTTGTTCTTATAAGTGTGGAAAAATTGAGATAAAAAAACATGATCTAAGAGTTTTTTTGATAATGTATGTAGTGCCATGCGAGTGTGAGCTTATATTGCTAGATTCATGTGTTTTCCTCAAATTCAGAACTTGCCCTATTACTCTAAGGTAGATTGTAGATTAATTGGACTAGGAAAGGATCTTAGACCATTGTTCTTGACAGTCCACTGAGCCTAAAATGACCAATCGAAACTGTGACATATCCCTTTTTCCCAATGTTTGAGCCTAACATGTACCCATTCTTTGGGAAAACTTGATTAACCTAGCCTTTTAAGTTTGAAAATCCTAAAACTGGACCTACTCCTTCCTTGAACTTTGTGCACCTTGATTGAGCCAAAAAGCCTAAGTTATGGGTGGCTACCAAAAGTGGTCCTGGTTCTGAAGACAGATATTTTGCACTTTAACACAGGCCAAAAGCCTAAGTTGAGGAGGCTAGTGTAAGGTGAAACATAAAAATAAGAGAGTAAGTTAGTGATACAGATGAAAAAGCAAAAATCATGTACTGGTTGAGAAAAAAATAAGTGATGCCTTACTTGTGATCTAAAAAAATGAAGTGTAAAAAATAAGGCAAAAAGCTCCAAATAAAAAGAAAGCACCCAGAAAAGCTTGAAATAGGTGAAAAGGAGAATGAGGTGAGAATAATAGAGTTGGTAAGGTGAAAGTGTAAAACACATAGTTTCAAGGAGAGCCTTTAGTCACTGTTCTCCTAAAATACCATACCAAAGCCATCTGACCTTACATTACAAGCCTAAAAAGTCGTAATGTGATCCTAGTCTAGTTAATTGAAGGTCTTAGTCATGAGTAACGGGAGAACCCTAAGGTATTAGACATGATGCATGAATACTTTTGTGAGAGTGAGTGATTTTACATAGTCCCAAGATTATACATGAAAACATCATTAAGTTTCAAATATAGGACTTCTTTCTGTAAGGGCACTTCCATTGCATTGTTAGCACTAGCCTTGTTCAATGATTGTTGATTGTTTATAGTATCTCACTTGTCATAGTTGTGTTGTCATATGCACTAGTCTATATTGGTTTGTTAAATGGCTATCTGATAATATTTTTAAATGTTAGTGTCGATATATGAGTTTGAGATTTATGTGATATATGCCATTGGATTGAGGTTTGTGTGTTACTGTATTATCTATGTAGATTGAGTTCATCGCTTGAGAACAAGCAATAATTTTAAGTTGAGGTTATTGATGTGCTGCCAAAATATACTAGTTTTAATACTTAAAACATCAAATGTTTTGTGTTCACAATGCGATGTTAGTTGGTTTTATACGTTTATGGTGTTATATTTGAGGGATTACAGGTTTGGCCTTGGTTTTGGGAAAAAATGCAGAAGTTGCTAGTTCTTGTTGTTGCATGAGACCCTTTATGCGTCATAGGGTGGTTTTGCAAACAATTCCAATAAGGGAATGTTTTTTTAAGTTGATTCTATGAACATGCAGACAAGCCGTAGAAGGTTTTACAAGTCATAAAAGATGGTTCATGCCCTAAGAATCAGAGATGGGAATTTCTTGAAGTTTCATCAAATGAAACCCCATTATGGATTGTAAACCATTTTGTGAGTCATAGAGGGTGTCGTAAAGTTGTCTAAATTTTCAACAATGGAGTACGATAACTTGATTACGAGTTGTGGAATGCAATACGGCCTGTAAACCACTTTCGTATGGCAAGCCGATCAGTTCTCCTATTTTGTTTAAGATTTGTATTTTACTTATTATAAGTAGATTTTTTTAGATATTTTTTAGATGTTTTCGCTGAGTAATTAGAGAACTTAGTAATTATTGAGTGAAAATTGTGAGATCACTTTAGAGAGTCTTTGAGAACACTAGTGTTTCAATTTCATCTTTAAACTTGTGATTCTTACTAAAGTTGGACTTGCTTGTTCTTAATTCTATTATGTATGTGTTCAATTATGTATTCTCAATCCATAATTCTTGCATCTACACAAAGCATGAATAGCTAAATCAATAACTAGGGTTGTGGGAACCATGAAGAACTAACAAAGTAAAATCAGATAATTCATAATTCTTGGAAGGTGTGTATGCATGTATCAATTAACTCTCATCATTTTGTATGTTTTTTGATGGTGGCCAACAGTTTTCACGACCCAAGCCTAGGTCATAGACATGACACTACACAAAGGGAACCCAAGAAAGCCTCTTAGAACATCATTACACATCCTTGGTCGTGAAAGCTATAGAAACAACATAAAAGAGTAAGAATAGGGGACAATGGGACTAAGGGAAAAGCTTGCACAACATCATAATCAAGAGACAAAAGTCAAGCTTATATCATAGACATTAAGAACAATAGCGTCAAGGATCTAAACATAGATACATAACATGTCCAACAAACACCTCTAATATATAGATAAGAGCAGAGGCCAAGCCAAAGCAATCGGACTCACCCTCATAGTCAATGTAGAAAATAAAGAAGATTGTGTCAATACATAATAGGAGCACTATAGAGTAAGGTTCTCAAAATGGAGGACTAACCAACTAGCTTGAGTATCACCGAATTAGCCAATGGAGGAGGAGGACCAACTTGGGATCCAATTTCTACAAGGTATATCATGTAGGCAAGAGTATGTGTTAATACGTTTGAATGTACTAAGTATGTAGGATGCAATGCAAAAAGAGATAGGCATCATAATGTAAATACATAGCAATAGGCAATAGAAAACATATAACAATATCGCATATATGCTCAATGCTAAAGTAAAACTTGCTTAATAACTCATGCTCATATAAGGTATCATATCTGTAGAATAGACCAAGTTAGATTTCCAAAGTAAAAACCCCTCGGTAGGTCAGTGATGAAGTCGCCCATCACTTAGGTGGTGAAGTACTAACCCTTCACTCAGTAGATGATGATACCTCCCTATCACCTAGGTGGTGAAGTACTAACTCTTCACTCAGTTGATGAGTACAAACCCCTAACTCGATTAGCGATGATGCCGCCCCATCACTAGGTGGAGAAGTACAAACCCTTCCCTCGGTTGATAAGTACAAAACCCCATCTTGGTTATTTGAGTTCATAGACCTCTCAGATTGGGCATGGCCTTATGCAACACTTTATATAGGATTTATCATATACATAAGCTCATTTCATCATCATAACATCAATCATATCATATATGATGCTTTGGACCTTCAATTCCTCTAGTAATCATAACTGGATTTTTATTAAACACTTGGCAGGTGTGTAATGGGGGTATAAAACTATGCAATTTATAGATAAAATCATGCAAGAAAATTCATTGTAAAATCATCAATCAACACCTTACAACACCCTCAAGCGATATACATCAAAACCCCTCGTCAAATCTTATAATAGATCCAAGATTTACAGCTCAAAACATAGCAAAACAGTCACAATATTGCATAGCTTTAACATAGTTCATATATATGTTAAAATCAACTTTAAATCATGTGAATTGAGTAAAAATAAAATTAGGGAACAATGGGTGAAAGGACCCAATGGCTAAAACCCACATACATTAGCTTTGAAGAAGCTCTTGAATAAGATTGAAAAGGGAGGCTTGAAGCTTGAAGTAAATCCTTAGCTTTGGATGAGCGTTTTCAGACTTGAATTTTTGAGTGAAAATAAGAATAAGTATTTGAGTGAGTATTGAGAAATGTTTAGGATGATATCAGGGTGAAATAAGGCGAAGTATAGGTAAAAACATGTTTGGGAACACTTGGGCACAAGACCTAAAAGCCTTGGACCAAGATAGAAACTACTGGCAACAAAATACACATGACAGCATTTGGTCCACGATGCAGACTTGTCGCAGAGGCCAAATTAACACATATACGTGACAGCTACGCATTGTGGTGCTGTCATAGAAAGATTCTGGATAAGAAAAATTATGAAAATTGAAATTGCTAATCGTTTACTCTTAAATTGGGGTTAGATCCTCTTCCCCCTAATTTTGACCCCGTGAACAAGATTATGAAGTTACATTTTCGATATCACACACGGATTTTGAGATATATGAAATTTAAAATTTCAAGCATTCCGAGGTACATTTTCGGGCAATTTTTAGGGTTATTTCAATATCTTACCCTTGGGAACATTCATCCCCGAATGTATAAGAGACGTATAAAATGAGAGAAATCAAGAATACATTACTCCCAACAAGAATGCAATATTATATTTAAACACCATATTGAAAACCTCAACATACGTGTAAAATCATCATAAATTTGTCAACTTTAACATGAATGCATATGAATGACATAGGGGCTGAAACACAAGACTTGAATTCACGTAGGGGACATGGAATTAGTACCTCATGCTTGAGTAGAGTGTAAAAGATAAGGATACTGCTTTTGCATGTCTACTTTGGCCTCCCATGTAGCACTTTCAATTTGTTGGTTTCTCCAAAGGACCTTAATGGACACCACCTCCTTGTTTTTCAATCTCTTCACTTGTCTATCCGATATCTGAACTGAAACCTCCTCATAAGTCAAATTATCCTCAACAATACCCTTAACGTCAAGAGGCACAATAGCATTAGGATCACCTACACATTTTCTCAACATAGAGACATGGAACACCGGATGAACGAAATTCATTTTACTAGGCAACATCAATTCATAAGCTACCTTGCCAACCCTTCTCAAGGCCTCAAAAGACTAACATATCTTGGACTCAACTTTCCCTTTTTACCAAAATGGACTACACCTTTCATTGGGGAAACCTTCAAATAGACCAAATCACCCACTTGGAATTCTAGGTCTCTTCTTCTTACATCGGCATAGGATTTTTGACGACTTTGGATTCTCTTCAATCTTTCCCTAATCATCACAACCTTCTCAAGAGCCTCCATAACCATTGTCTCAATAAAGCCACCTCTCCAACCTCAATCAGTCAATTGGTGTTCTACAATGTCTCCCATAAAGAGCGTGAAAAGGAGCCATATCGATACTAGAATGGTAGCTATTGCTGTAGGAAAACTCAATCAAATAAAGATGATCATCCCAACTACCCCTTGGCTCTAATACACACACCCTAAGCATATCTTCAAGGGTTTAAATTGTTCTTTCATCTAGGCTATCTATTTGAGGGTGAAAGGCTGTAGTAAGATGAACTTTTGTACCAAGACCCCTTTGAAAAGACCTCTAAAAGTGTGAAGTGAATTGTGAAACACGATCCAATATGAT
>JAOTQR010078465.1:0-11279 GCA_025774065.1 Solanum ossicruentum
ATTTTGCTTTATTCCATCATACCCCAAAGCCAAAAAATAGTGAATCTTTGGCTCCATCCGAGATTGATGGAAATTAAATTATATAGTATAATTTTTATTGATTAATTCTTATGGGTTTTATATTTTGATTTTTTATAAATCCTTTTTTACTTTAACAAACTAAAATGCAAGTTCTATTTGTAAATGAATTTTAAAAGAAAAATTATTTTAAATGCATACGATATTATTATGAAAATGCACACCTAGAAATATTTAAGCTAAATAAGATGGAAGATTTATTTAAAAATGAATATTGAATAACTAAAGTTAGCAAAGAAAATACATTAAAAACTAATAAAGTGAAGAGTCTTTGTAAACAACCAACATATTCTTAAAATTTATCCAACAAACCAAACACTCAACAAGAAATAGCTTCAACATAACTTATCCCATCATTACTAATCCTATCATAACTTATATTCAAACCAAATGACCCCTTAAGATTTTCAAAGCTGGCTTTAGGCTTCCACTGCTCCTCCTCTGTCTACAATACTTGATAAAATGTTAGAATTTCTGCTTTGATTTCTTCCTTATCTTCACTGATCTCCTTATTAATCACTTGCTTGTCTATTCTGGTTGAACCATAGCATGTACATGATGATCCAGTCCAGTCAATGATTTAATGGAACATTAACTTTGTTTGTCGAGCATAACTGATATATGCATTCATCACAAAGTTCCTAGCACAGTCAAGTGTTGCACTTGTATTATTTGTTTATCTTCTTTAATATCATTAAATAATGGTTTTGATATATAGGTTAGGCGTCTTCTATGCTCTGCTAGGCCGGTTGTCATTCAAACACCTGTTAATCCAACTGCATCAGACCAGGACCTCCAACAGGTACTGTTTCAATAATTTGGTATGTGCTAACATGTTATTTCCAGAACTAAAGACAACCACCACCTGTTTTCCCCAATGCTATGTAATGATAATTATTTTTCCTTAAAATTGTCTACATGTTCCTCTTGTTATCATCTTCTGGTTGGTTTCAACTACTATTCACCTCTTGACCTTGTACTTTACATTTCTATACACTGTTCGTTGCTTGTTAAATTACTGATTTAATCCTATATGTGTGTTCTCTGTAAACAGAATTTATATAAGGGCACACGTTGATTTAGTATGTTCTAACTGATTTGGGGAAAAAAGAAAACAAACAAGTAAAGCATTGCTAAGCCACATTTTGATGCAATACTCTCCTCAGGATGGTGACATTTTTAAAGAACAAGAACATTGCATCCTTTTCTTTTCCCCAGTTATCAGCTTTTTTATGCAGTTCTAAATGCATCTTGAGGAGGAAATAAGAACTTTGAACTGCAGTTGACTTGCCTGTAAAGACAAATGTAGAAAATAAGAAAAACTTGAATAGATTAACCAGAGAGACATTATATTGTTTCTATAATATTGATGACCATGTGCATCACTGTATCATTTACACCTCACATACATCTGCAAGCGTTTATCTGTCACATTGATTCTCTTTTTCTTTTCTTTTCTTTAGGCTCAATTATGGCAGCTTGCTCAAAGGACTACGGCCCTTCCCTTTGGCCGTGGTGCATTTACACTTGCTACAACCTGCACTCTCTTAACAGAGGTACCATCCTTCATTTTCTTTTACAATTGGAATAGTCCAACATATTTTTTAGTTGACAATATAAAAGTAACTCCCAGTGTTATTTAGGCTCACTTAAGCCCTGAAGCGAGCCTCTAAACATGTTGAGGGCTTCCCCCACTTTAGTGTCGTCATCAAGGTTATAAGGCATATGTTTTCTTGCCAATGAACCTCTTCTAAAGATACTACACTAAACAATTGATATTTCACTTAATTGTGATTATTTTTCAATTTCTTTGTTCATATATTTGTCATTCATGCTTATAGATTATTATTCTTGGACCGTACATATGTATGTGTATTTTTTCTCCCTTTGTGCTTTTTGCATTAAAGCCCATGTTTTTTTTTGCGCTTTGCACTTAAAGCTCCAATGGGCCTTTGGGCTTTTATGTGCTTTTTGCTTTGAATAACACTAGTTAGTCCTTCTGTTGTTTTAAGGAAGTTGTTTTTACATTTGCAGGCACTCACGGTTCCCAAGCTTATCTTGGCAGGTCGGCTTCCTGCACAACAAAATGCAACGGTATGTCTGGACAAAGTCCAGTCTACGGCCTCATTTATGTTGATTGAGATTTAGGCATCTGAATCTGAATGCATAACTGTATGGTTAAGATGTTATCTTAAGATCTGAAAACTGAATGATTAAGGTGGTTTGTTTTTCAAAAGCTGAGCGTTCATAATTTATTTACATGTACACAATAAAAATTAAATGAATATTAAAAGGGTACATAAAATAAAACCATGGTTTGATTAAAAATGAAACACTTGTGCTTTCTAGTGATTGTGGAGATAGTTTGTAGTGCTGGTGGTGATGGTAATAGTAGTTGTCAGTGGTTAGTAATGATGGTGGTGATAGTTATGACAGTGGAAGTGATTGGTGTTGTGGTAACTGTCAAAATGATGGCAATTGGTAGTGGTGTTTGTGGTTGTAATGGTGAAGTGGTTGATGTTAGTAGTTAGTGGGTGTTGATGGTAGTGATTGAAGAATGTGTGGTGTCTGATAATCGAGGTTGTTGGTATTAGAGATTGACCACGATGGTGGTAGTGGTGGTCACAAAGAATATATGGTGGTAGTTGACAGCAGTGCTAGTTAAGATGGCAAAGTTCGTTTGTAGTAGAAATTGCATGTAGTGGTAGTACTGATAGTGGAGGTGGCTGCTGCTACAGAAATAGGGGTGGGGGTGGGGGTGAAAATTGATATAATGATAAAGGAGATAAGTATGACAACAACTGGCTGTACTGGTTAGCAACGGTGGTGGTTGTGATGACAGAGGTGGCTGATGATAGATGATGGTAATGATGGTGATTGTGATGGAAAAGGTGATTAGTGATGGCAGTGGTGGATCTAGGATTTTAACTCAGGGGGTTTGAAATATAATAAAAGTATAAATGTACGAATAAATCAACAAAATACAATTTCCAGAGGAGTAATTAAGAAAATCTAAAAAATAATGCTTTAAGTGGGATTCGAACCCTGAGCATGAGAGTTCATTCAAAAAGAGACCTACCATTATGCTAGACTTTGCTTATTGTTTAGGGGTTCAAGTTTAATATATATATGAAAATATAGAAAGTTTACCTTATATATACAGTGTAGTTTTTCGTTGATGAACCCCCTCACCCCTCCCTAGGTCCGCCCCTAAGTGATGGTGCTGTGATTATTCATATAAAATGATGGTGAATGTTATTCGCATAAGACTACCTCATAAAGATTTTAAGACTCTATTCTAAATCTTAATGATTAGGACCTATTCAACCCAATTAAGTGCTTCAAATCTTAATGAAACAAATGCACTTAACGGTATAGTGTCTAAACCTTTTAGATGCAGACCTCCATTAAGTGCAAATCAATCAGGCCTACGTCTATTTCCATCTACGCATGCATTTCTTTAATTTGCGGTTTAATTTTTGATAATTGATTTGAGCCAGGTTGACGTTTTACTTATTAAATGTAGATGGACACATGATTTTGGTGAATACTTTTTATCATTGAAGGTTGTTTCCTTTTTATGATTTTTAGCAATGTTTTTGCAAACTAATGTGGTACTCTTTTCTCTGGCATTGTCCACGTTTCAGCATTATTAAATTTATTGGCTTTCTTTAGGCACTTGTGAGCAGTACCTAACCACCCATATGCCCCTCTCCCAAGGCCTATGACTGCCTTGCAACAGTTCTGCAAGTGAAGTTTATTTGTGTAAGTCTTGTGTCTTATTCTTGTTTAGGTTAACCTAGATCCAAATGTTAGGAATGTTCAAGAACTCAAATCTTGGCCCGAGTTTCACAATGCAGTTGCTGCTGGATTAAGGCTTGCTCCACCTCAGGTTCAGTTTTATCTATTTGCATGTTGCTTCATCCCGCTGTTGTTTTCCAGAGTTTTATTTAGATACTTCTCTGACTTGCATTTTCTAACTTGATGCTACTTTCTCACGTTTTGATGCATTGTCATGTGCTTATGCAGGGAAAGATGTCAAGAACATGGATATTGTATAATAAGCCCGAAGAGCCCACTGTTGTTCATGCTGGACTACTACTTGCTTTAGGATTACATGGACATCTTCGCGTCTTAACTATAACTGATATATATCAATATTATTCTCAGGTTGTTCATTCTTTCCGGACCAATCTTTTTTTATGCAAGTGCTTTCCCCTCCTTACTACTTTACGATTTTCTTTTCTTTTTCTGATTCAATGCATTTTATTCGTCATTCTTTTGTTTATACTTCACATGTCATGTTAAATATGATTTTCCCTGCCCTATGGGGAAAGGAGAAACATTAATGTTTCTAAAGTTACTAAAGTAATTGTTAGATACTGTGGATTTTCATTGAAGCTTGAGTGTTATGCAATTATGCAAAGTAGAATTTATTTGGATTATCATGAAGATTGGAAAGATAATAACAGCCTACATAGTTGAAGTTGGCCACTTGGTAAAATGTAAGATTTTTTTGTGGCATCAACCTTGTGTCATGTTTGTTTGAGTGATTACACTAGGGTTTCAAAATCTTATAGAGTGTATTACTATTATATGTTTGAGAGTTTGGGTTAGCATATATAGTAAACTGGTGCTGTTTAACGAATTATAATCTACGGGACACATGCTAATTTTCTGCATCCGGTGATGTTGTACCTTGTAGGAACATGAAAGTACAACTGTTGGTTTGATGCTTGGCCTTGCAGCATCATACAGGGGAACTATGCAGCCAGCAATCTCAAAGGTAAGGAATATTTTCTTATTTTTCTGTGAGAAATACTGGAGAAGAATATTATTAAATTGTGTCCCTACATTATTATAATGAGACCTTATTTATAGACACTACAACATTAGACTCCTTTCCAAACTAGGACTCTACAATACAATCTTTTTCCAAGTAGGATTCTATATACTATTCCTATTCTAATTCTAAGTAGGATTATATACTCCTCAATTTGGTGCATATGTCATAAGTACCTAGGGTGAGACCCTATTTATAGACACTACATTACGGATGTAATTAATACAAGGATTGACCATCTAATGTCATCTTGTGCCTTTTTTCAAAATTATTACAACTGGTATCTAGTATCAACAATGTATTAATTGTAATGCCTTATTGTGATATTATAAAACATGCCTCTTACTATTTGATTATCAAAAAATATTCCTTAGTCATTAATCCTTTATCACATGTAATGTTTTTATTTTTGATTAAGGTAAAGTGTAAAGTTGTATTCTTCAGAATACCCTTAATGCTGGCTACCTCCAAAAAGTGACAAGCTATTTCCATAATTACATAGATCCTAGGAAATCTACCAACTGTTCTGCTTCTTCTATACGTCTTCTTTACACCTTTCTTTACACCAAAAATAGAACATGTTAATGTAATTTTCTTTAACCTTCAAAATAGTGTTTGTAATATTCTCATGACAATTGATGTTTCTTTCTCTCCAAATAGCTCACCAGACACAAGCAGGTCTCTTGGGTTCCCCCCTCCCCGCGCCCCAAACAGCTCAAAGGATCAGCCATATGTTCCGGCATCGCACAGGACTCTTGAGGAATGCTGAGAACCATGTGCCACACCTGAACAATAATTTCTACAATGTAGGGATAAGTGTCTGTTAGTTCCCTGGAAACAACCTCTCTACTTCTATGAGGTAGTGGTAAGGTCTGCGTACATTCTACCCTCCCCAGACCCCACTTGTTGGATTTCACTGGGTATGTTGTTATTGTTGTTGTAGTTCCCTCCTTTTCATGACCAAAAAAATCATGAGACAATCTTGAAACCTCTTTTCTTAGTTTTCCCTGAGTGAGACATGCCCTTCTGGAGACCAACTAGGTGAAACATTTCACCTTGGTTGGGATGTTGCACATATTTTTTCCATGGAACTAGAGTTCCCCCTGAGTGAGGCATAATCTCTTTCTTGTACAGTCGTCTACCCACAGAGAACTTGCCATCAGAGTCATCTTTCCATCTTATACCATCATGTCTAATGCTGAAACGTTCAAGATTGAATGCATTGTGCAATTTTTCATAAGTAGCATTTTGAAGTATAAATAAAGTACAATGAGAGTGCATATTAAAGAAAATAATGAACTGCTTATTGGGTCAGCCAATGAATCATTGTCTCTTTTCGCTCCTATCAAGTAATAAAAGGATCTCGTTTGTTTCACCATTTATCATTTGAGCAAATCAGCCGCTGCAAATCTTTTTACTATAATGTTGCAAGTCTTACAGCTTCAAACGTATACACTCCTAATCCTAAAAGCTTATATTTAGTCTTGTTAGTTTACTAAGTTCAAGACAAAATGCATTTCACCTGAAAGGTAACACATTACTTCTATTGTAGAGCTCTAAATTTTGAGCTGTAAAATAGGATAGCATAATACCTCAAACTAAATTCATTTGGCTGATAAGTTATGAGGCTGCCTTACTGTAGTTATTTCTTTGCATGCATGTGAAACCAGTACGTATCTATCAACTTCTTTCCAAATTAACATAGCTACATACAACAACAACATTACCCTTATGCCTCAAAGGCTCCCGCCCATTGTGGGGTAAGGGGGGGTCGGAGGTACACAGCCTGACCCCTATGCTTAAAAAAGATATAGCTAAGTGATATGAAAATTTTGTACATGAAATGTGAAGCTAAATTTTGTACAACAAGGTTCGAAGAGGAAGAGGTGTTAGAAGGGATCAAAATGTGTGTAGTAGATAAGGCACCTGGCCCAGATGGTTACACAATGGTTTTTTTAAAACTTTCTGGGGCACTATAACAGACGACTTAATGTTGACCTTCTACAACTTCCACACTCGGCAGAAATTTGAAAAAAAAAAATTTATGCTACTTTTGTAGCTTTGATGCCAAAGAAGGTGGGGGCCAATGATTCGAGAGATTTTAGACCAATCAGTCTGAGCACAAGGGTGTACAAAATCATAGCCAAGGTTCTAGCAGAGAGATTGAAGAAGGTGATAAGCAAGCTAGTGAACAAGCATTAGATGGCCTTCATTAAAGGTAGACAGATAATGGATGCTTTGATTGCTAGTGAGTGTATTGACACTCGAATTAGAGGCAATGTACCAGGGGTTATGTGCAAGTTTGAGAAAACTTATGACCATTTAAATTGGAAGTTCCTGATTAACACTCTTAGACAGATGGGGTTTGGAAATAGATGGCTTAGTTGGATAGACTTCTGTATTAAAACCACCAGGTTCTCCATCCTTGTTAATGGAGAACCTGCAGGGTTTTTCCCAGCAGAAAGAGGACTTAGACAGGGGGATCCTCTATCTCCATTCCTTTTTATTATAGCTATGGAGGGTTTGGACAGTTTAATGAGGAAAGCTTCGCAAAATAATTGGATCAGAGGCTTCAATATAAGAAACTGGGCAAATAAGAATATGGAGTTGACACACTTACTGTACGCTGATGATACAATAGTGTTTTGTGGAGCAAACTAGGAACAACTGTGTTATTTTAAGGGTGATTAGGTAGTTTTTGAGGCTTGATCTGTGTCACGCCTTGAGTCTACACCTTGAATGTGGCCGACAATCGGAAAACTATTACTGGTCCCCAAGCGAACCCTTGGCCTGATTGATTCACTCAACTGAAGACTTAACATGCATGTGGAAGCTTTATAAGGTGAACATTCAAAACATTTATAGAACTCAAAGAATATCAATCATACTGCGTATAAAATCCCAAAAATATCTTTTGATACAAATACTAATAAATGCTTTTAATGTTCGAATGAATAGACTGGACTGAATCACTAACTTTGTCCATGAAGCCTCTACTAAATTAATGATAGGTGCCGTAACAACACCCACGGCTACCTGACTATAAAATAAATAAATTAAACTAACTGACTGGAGCCCTCCGAGAACGAGGTCTCACCAACTGCCACTGGGAAGTTGTCTTACTGAATGCCTGCTATCATGGGTGCCTGAATCTGCATCATAAAACGATGCAGCGCCATAGGGTGTAAGTACGTGGAATGTATGGTATGTAAAATGGCAAAACAGAAACTCATGATAGGATGCTTAACTCAAAAACTTAAACTTAGAAAATAACTCGGTGACGTCATCAGTGCAATATAAGTAAAACATCTTATTTAATGCATACATAAATGCAACTCAGTTTGTATCTGAAAATAATATATATTTTAGTTTAGGGAGTTTCTCTAACCAACAACCATCACTATGAGCCTTGTGCTGATACAACGTGTTGCTCATGTTGCCAGAGCCATTCTATACCTTGCCAGGATAAGGGATGAAGTGCAGGGGATCCATATAAACTAGGTCATCTCAGTGGCATATGAGGAGTTGTACACTTGGTACAATCCTATTCTCCGTTGGCTACGTAGTTTACACGTTCAAGTTATTATTA
Organism: Solanum ossicruentum; assembly: GCA_025774065.1. Lineage (NCBI taxonomy): Eukaryota > Viridiplantae > Streptophyta > Magnoliopsida > Solanales > Solanaceae > Solanum > Solanum ossicruentum. The sequence goes on from JAOTQR010078465.1 coordinate 8,511, forward strand.
CTCTCACTCGTATCAGTGCTCAATACTATTCCCGAAATAACCTTTATAATGCTCATAACGTTAAGAGTAAAATTACTCCAAATACTTTTTTAATCTTTTGGGACTTAGCCCAACTTTAGCTTTTCTCAACTTATTTCTTTTCATTGACTGAAAGATGTATCAATCCAATGTGTCTCAAAAACATTACTTTACTGCTCAGCTATATTGTAAATACAGATGCTTTAAATACTTCTTGAACTCAACTCAATACTGTGGACATAATAGCTTTTCATGAAATACATAGGGTTCTTACAAATGCAACAATAACTATGAAATCTTGACTTAGTAACTTAATTCAGTAGTGAAATCAATAAAGACCTTGATTTTCATCAACAAAAATACATAAACAAGTATCTCGATGAAATTGACTAGCAATAGAGAAAACTTGATCTCAACTTATAAGCTTGATTTCGGGTGGAAATTAGTATTTAAAGATACTAAATCAAACGGATAATTTTGGAGGGCCTTGAAACCCTAGCTTTTCTTCTCTTGAAAACTACATTATAAGTTTGGACAATGTTTTGAGCATGATGAAGTTGAAGGTTAGTGTTTAGGGATTTAATTAGGCTTAAAGGGTGAGAAAGGACGAAAATACCCTTTATTAAAAACACTGTCCAAGTCATCTATGGGACTTTCTATGGTTTGGCCTGGTAACCCTCAGGCATCACTAGACTCAAGCTTATATATTTACAACGAAAAAATGCGGATCCTATGAATAGAATTGTGGGGTTACATTTTGGACTCAAGGTTAACTGGAGAAAAAGCAGTATCTTTCCTGTAAAAGAAGTTGAACAGATACAAACACTAGCAAACATCTTGAGGTGCAAGGTAGAGAAGCTACCAACAGTCTATCTAGGCATGCCATTGGGGGCAAAACGTAAAGCAATTACTATTTGGGATGGAATTATTGAGAAAACTGAGAGGAAATTGGCACTTTGGAAGTCTCAATACCTTTCATTGGGAGGTAGAGTCACTTTGATAAACTCTGTGCTAGATTCTCTATCAACTTATGTGATGTCCCTTTTCCCCATACCTAGTGAGGTGATTAAAATTTTAGATACTTTGAGAAGGAATTTCCTTTGGCAAGGAAATAAAATTGACAAAAGTTTCAATTTGGTAAAATGGGCAGAAGTTCAACATGGGAGGAATTATGGGGGTTTGGGAGTAAGGAAGCTCAAGTTACAAAACAAAAGTCTACTAAGCAAGTGGCTATGGAGGTACAATCAAGAGGAGCATGCACTATGGAAAGAGGTGATACAGCACGACCAAGAAGAGCAATGGTGTTCAGGTGAAGTAACAGCCACCTATGGAGTTGGAGTTTGGAGGACTATCAAAAGCTTCTGGCCAGCTCTACAAGTTAATACAAAAGTTAAAAGTTGGGAGGCAGGGAGGATAAGGTTTTATTTTGGAAAGAAGACTGGACTGGTCAAGATTCTCTTCAAAGTTTGTTTCCTGGACTTTATTATATCAGTGTGCATCGGGATAGCAAAATCAGTGCGCTGGGGTCTCAACAAGGGTGGAATTTGGTATTTAGAAGATTGTTAAATGATTGGGAGATAGAAGGTGTTATTGAATTACTGAATATGATATAAGGCTTTCGTGGTACTAATTTGGAAACGGACAGTCTATTATGGAGGCAACACCCAGATGGAAGATTTTCTGTCAATAGATTGTATAAGTGTGGTCTATCCATGACTGCAGGAAGGAGGAAAGAGCCATGGAGTGTTGTTTGGAAGAGTGCAGCTCCCACTAAAGTGAAGTGTTTTGTCTGGTTGGTAGCTAGGAGAGCATGTTTGACTCATGAAGCATTACAGAAAAGGGGCATCAACATAGCCTCTAGATGCTTGCTATGTGAAGAGGTACTGGAAACCAACACACACTTATTTTTGCATTGCAAAATAACAACACAAGTATGGGCTTTATTCTTCAATTAGCTAGCCAAAACTGGTGTATGCCAGAACACGCATCAGACTTGTCGAATTATTGGATCAGAAAGGGGGAGGGGGGCAGCAGGAGTCAAAAGAAGTGGTGGTGGACGATACCTGCTTGTGTCTGATGGAATATTTGGAAGGAAAGGAATAAGCGAATTTATAAAGGAAAAGAATGCTCAATACAGAAGATTAAATGGAAAGTAATTACTTCCTTAGGTTTTTGGTGTAAAGAACAAAATATAGAAGAGGAAATCCAGTCTGTGGATTTCATAGGTTCTTTGTAAGTATTTTTGTTTTTTCTCTTTCTTTTCCCCCCTCTGTTGCTATTTTTTGGAGGTGACCAGCATAGCGCTTAATGCTGAGGAATACAAATTACCGGTTTCAAAAAAAAAGGTGAAGCTAAAATATAACCATGGCCATCACTCATACAAAATCAGATCGACTATAAACTTAGAGCAGACAGAACTGTGGCAGTAACATTAGTACAAAGTCGCCATTTCCCTTCCACTACATAAATTCAGTGTTGAATGAAATTCCGCCCCTTTCTAACTGTAGAGAAAAATAAAAAAAAAGAACACAAACGATTTACGAGGTTCGGCAAGTGGTGCCTACGCCCTCGGGCTAAACTCTCTCTACTTTTTATTATCTTTGAGAGTTATGGCATAGGTCAATGTATACAGGAGCTTGAGGCTCTATAAAAGGCAGCTGAATATTTACAGAAGTTTTGATTGGCATCATATCCCTATAATTGAGGATTCTAACAATCATATCATATCCCTATAATTGAGGATTCTAACAA
>JAOTQR010078466.1:0-43402 GCA_025774065.1 Solanum ossicruentum
GAGGTAGCGGTAAGGTCTGCGTATGATCTACCCTCCCCAGACCCCACTTGTGGGATATCACTGGGTATGTTGTTGTTGTTGTTGTTCGTAATTGCTAAATCTTTGCTCTTAAATTGGGTTTAGACCCTTTTCCCCTTAATTTGGACCCTGAACAAGAATCTGAAGTCGGATTTTCAAAATCACAAATGGATTTTGAGACTTAAGGAAATTAAATTTCAAGCATTCCAAGGCACATTTGGGGGACTTTTTGGGGTCGTTACAATCTGAATTATTGAAGACAAGTGTTAGTGAGTCCTTTAGTTTGGGTATAATATCCTGTTTTCTTTCAATCTTAAATTGTATTAGGACTTACATACTTTCTTATTGTACTCCTTGCTACTTTTATTTGAGGGTGAGCTAGGGGCATATCTTGTCCCCCACCCAACTCTAATGTTAGAAGTATTGTTGGAAATGTATGCGATGATCTTGATCTAGTACTTATTTTATGAATGATTTCCTTACTCCTATTTCCCGTAGTTTCTACTTTTAAATTATCATTACCCATGAAATGTTTGATAAATGCTTAGAGGCATGGCTTAGGTACCTTGGGGTTCTTTATCAATTATTTTATGACTAGGCCCTAGGCATGAGTCGTCATAAGCTTGGTATTAGAGCATGAGCTTTTGCAATAGTCCACGGAGTCCAACATATCATGTTGAATAGATAATTCTTCATGGTTGTAAAGTGCGCAACAATCATGAATGGGAGACTATGTTGTGTTTAGGAAACTTTCCCATCTTTCATCAATCAAGTCGTGGCTTAGAGTTACACTAAGATCTCCCCTATCAAATAAAGTGTTCTTTGTAATTTTCTAGGTCATGCCTCCAAGAAGAGTACCTCCACCGAGAGATATGAATAAGGACCAAGTCCCTCCGATCTCACAAGAAGACAGGGTTTCTTATGTGGAATTCTCAGCAGCTTTCACTATGTAACTCAATATATGACCAACCAAGTCAATTGAGATGTCGTTCTTCCTATGTAAGCACCTACCATGGTTACAATGATTCGTGACATTATGAGAATGAATCCACCTGATTTACATGGCACCAAAGTAAAAAAAGACCTGCTAGAATTTCTGAATGAGGCCTATTATATTGTAGCAATCATAGGGATATCCCCATATGAAAAGGCTGAGCTTGTGGCTACCAACTCAAGCACATCGCCAAAGTATAGAATGATCAATGGATCGATAGGAGGGGTGAGGAAGCAGGACCAATTGCTTTGGAAGAGTTTATGATTTCCTTCATACACTAACTCTTTCCCTTAGAGTTGAGGGAGGCCAAAGTTCAAGACTTCATAAACCTCTGCCAAGGCAACATGAGTGTTATGGAGTATTCCCTTAATTTCACCAAATTGTCTAAGTATACACAATTTATGCATGCTGATCCAAGGGAAAAATTGGGAAAGTTCATCTTTGGTTTGTTGGGTTTGGTTACTAAGGAATGCAATACTTCCATGCTAGTGAAGGAAATCAATATCTCTCGTCTCATGATATATGCAGAAGAAATTGACGGTGTGAATTTGAGGGAGCATGCAAGAGAGTTAAATAGGGCTTAGATTGAGGGTTTAGAATCTCCCACCAAAGGGTTGAAAGTGGTGGATCTGCTAAGTTTTATAGTGGTCAATGGAAAGTGGGTCAAAACCCAACCAATGTTACTCCTCCAAGGTTTAACAAGGACATGCAAGGGGTTCAACTCCAAGGTACAAAGAGGTCTAGATGTTCGAACTACTCCAAATTGACAAAAGACTAGAAGGATCTATAAGAGAGAATGCCTAGCTAGTTCTAGTGCATGCTTCGAGTGTGAAAAGCCAGTAATCAAGACAAGGATTTAAGGAGCGGTGGTGGTTCTAGGTCTCAAGGCCAAGGAGTGCAATGCGGGAAATTTCAAGAGGCTGTTCAATGCACTAATCGGTTCTCTACCTTGCATGCTTGGTAAAAGATAGAAGAGTATCTTAGTGTTATCACTAGTATAATGAAAGTTTTCAATTTTGATGTATTTGCATTATTAGGTCTGGGTTCCAAGTTATCTCTTGTTACTTCTTTCCTTGCAAATAAATTTCCTGTACATCCTGAAGTCTTATTGAATCACTTTCAAGTTTGAGCTCTTGTGGGTGAGGCAGTTGTTGCTAAAAAGGTCTATAGTGATTGTCCCATGTCCATGTTGCATAAAGTTATTCATCGTGATCTCATCAAGCTTGCTATGGTTCATTTTGATTTCATTCACAGGATGGATTGGTTACATGCCTCTTATGCATCCATTGATTATAGGGCCCACAGAGTTGATTCTTTTCCCCAAATGAGTCAATTCTTGAGTATTGAGGGTAGGAACTCACTATGTACAGGTCGATTCATTTCCTCCCTTAAGGTCTCATAAGATGATCTCTAAAGGTTGTGTCTACCATTTAGTGAGGGTTATAGATGTCACTTTTGAGGTGCCTTCTCTTGTGTCATTTGCCATTGTTAATGATTTTACCGATGAATTACCTAGTGTTCCCCCGAAAAGGAAAATAGATTTTGGCATAGATCTTCTCTCCAATACCCAACCTATCCTATTGACCCGATGGAATTGAAGGAGCTGAAGGAGCAATTGAAACAATTCTTGGAGAAGGATTTTATAAGGCCAAGTAGGATTTCGTGGAGTGCTCCCATGTTGTTTGTGAGGAAGAAGGATATATCGACTTGAATGAGCATTGACTACCACTAATTGAACAATGTTACTATAAAGAACAAGTATCCACTTCTGAGAATAGATGACTTGTTTGACCAATTGCAAGGGGCTAGACACTTCTCCAAGATTGATCTTCGGTCCAACTATCATCAACTAAAGTTAAGTGAGTGTAATATTTCCAAGACAACTTTTTAGATGAGGTACGATCATTTTTTATTTTTGGGAATGTCATTTGGTTTGACTAATGCACTAACGGTATTAATGGATCTAATGAATTGGGTGTTCAAGCCTTATCTTAATGCTTTTGTGGTAGTCTTCATAGATGATATATTGGTGTATTCTCATAGTAAGGGAAAACACATGGACCATTTAAGGATTGTGCTTCAAACCTTGAAGGAAAGGCAATTATTTGCCAAGTTTAACACATGGGCATTTTTGTTGGGAAAAGTGGCACTGTACAGGCATGTGATATCTGATGAGGGAATTAAGGTTGTTCCTAAGAATACAAATACGGTGAGAAATTGGCCTAGGCCATTGACTCCTTTAGATATTATGAGCTTTTTGGTCCTAGTCGAGTATTACAGAAGATTTGTTGAAGGGTTCTTCACTATTTCATCCCCTTTGAACAAGTTGAGTCAAAAAAGGCAAAGTTAGTGTGGACGGATGATTGTGAGAGGAGTTTCCAAACCTTGAAAGATTGACTAACTTTAGCTCCAATTTTGACCTTGTCAGTTTGTTGTCTATTATGATGCTTCAATGGTCGGATTGGGTGTGTGTTGATGTAGCATGGAAAGTTTTTAGCCTAGTCTTTAAGAAAATTAAAGGTGTATGAGAGGAACTATTTAATCTATGATCTTGATCTTATGGTGCTTGCCTTAGCATTGATGATTTGGCATCATTACCTTTATGGGGTATATATGGATATGTTTACTGACCACTACATCCTACAACATGTGTTTAACCAAAAGGACCTTAATCTAAGAAACGAAGATGGTTATAACTCTAAAATAATATGACATGAATGTGATATACCATCCAGGTTAGTATTACGACCCAAGCCCAAGGCCTAGGCGTGACATGGGAATGAGGAGCCTGAAAGAACACCAAACCAATCTCGTAAGCATGAATAGCACATCCTTGGTTGCGGAAGCATAAATAAACAATGATAAGTAACAAAATTCTATAGGAAACAAGACTTTTGACTTAATCTATGGGGATGTTTTAGGAAAGAGGATTACCCTAAATTACATAGCAAATAAAGCTTAAGGGGTGGGTAAGTACAACTCACACTATAGGAGAAATTAGGACTTAGGACTTCCATATCATCAATACAAGAAACAATCAACACATAGGAGGAAAAAGGGACTATTGGAAGTCTTCAATACTACATAGACACAATAGGAGTCAAGCTCATAAAGTACAAATCCATATATCCAACAACACCTCTAATACGAATGGAATGGGGTTCAAGACATCTCCCGGACTCACCCTCAAAAGTTAGATATTTATAAATGAAAAATTCCTAACAAGCATTAAAGTAAATGGCTATTATCTTCATATTGGAGGACTCATCACAAACAATCATCAATCAAACCACCTAACTACGTGGAGGAGGAGGATGAATTAGAAATCTAGTCCCCATAGAGTTAGATCACATAGGAAAAATATGCATTAGTACTTGAAATGTACTAAGTATACAGGGTGAAAATGCAAAAAGGAACATAAGTCGTAACTAAACAGTATGCAAACTATAATCAATGAATATTGGATCAATATGTCATGAATGGCAAATGCTTAGTGGAACATGTATGAAAGATGATCACATCACAAAACATCATATACATAGTGGGAAGGGACCATTATCGACAATTCAGACCAAGTGAGCCACTACTTGGAATCCGATGTTCACTCCACATCGAACATAGACTGGTTTACTTTGCCAAGGAAAACAAAACACTTACCTTATGACATAACTTTTTTGGAAAGTGTCAACATATGTCCCTACCTTACCATATAGACTTTTCGGTGGGTTTCACATGGTATCCTTACCTTATAGCATTGCCTTTTTAGTATGTTTAGCAATATCGAACCTTAATTTATAGAATTTTCGATGGGTGCAAGCCCATATAGGGAAACAATATCAAAACCTATTGTGGCACATAGTTAGGGACAATGGTTACCATCTAAAGTCCTCTCTATGCTAGGTCAAGATTCCCACAGAATAGTCAGTCATATAGTTAATCATATTTTGCATAATTCATGACTTTAGTTGCATCTTAAGAGTAGTTCATCAAACATCGTATCATGACATCAAGGAATAGGGCTTCATAATATTCATATTATTCATAACATACTCATTAGCTCATATCATACTTGTTAACGCCTTAATTATTCATAAATTGCGTAATTTATGTATCTTGTCATAAGGCTTTCATCTCATAAGAAACATAACTTACACCTTGTCAAGTCATAGTAGGTATATGTACATAATTTTAAAACTATGCATTCAAGAGTAAATAACATGGGAGTAGTAAAATAAGATCACTTGAGTATTATTCAAAATAACCCACCAAAAGCATCATATGACTTTAGCTAGAGTATCGTCAAACCGTTATAAAAATTCATCAATCTCACATGACATTCTGATGCAATATAGTGTACAAAGGTGAAATACCATAAAGTACTTCATAAAATCATCATATAAAAGAGTTCATAAATCATCCATAAATCTCCATAATCCTGAAAATCTATGAGGAAAAGGAGTGGTTGAGCTTTGTGGAAGACACCACAAATCAAAACCCTCATATCTTGGTGTGTCTTTGGTGTAGGAAAATCTGATTTGGAAGTGGATAATTTGAAAACCTAGCTTGCACCTTACATTTGAACACATTGAGGGAGCTTGAGAGTATATGGGAGGGATTTAGACTTAGGGCATTTCAGAATGAGTTGAAGTGGAGTAGTTTAGGGTTGTTTTAAGGCTGAGAATGGATCATTTGGGGGCTTAAATGACATGGCTTGGACTTCAGAAAATAGGAAAGGTCAAAAGTGTCTCTCATAAAAATTTATCGGACAGGACCACGAGACCCCAATTATGGACTGTGGTACAGTCTACAGGTCATGAAAGAGGGGAATTGTCTGTTAGCATTTTGAATCCTCATAAACTATCTCTAATTTTCAGCCCACGCTAAGACTTAGGACTCGTAAATCAAAGTACAAGCCATCTGGTATCTCGTATATCTAACTTCAGAAACCAATATTTTCACCAAGTCAGGCCATCATTCCTGAGCACAAGATACGACACATGGGACCACTTACCGCCCATTGACCCTTTCTTAAAACTCAGTAATACTTGAAAAATTTCAAGATTTCATTTTTCAGAGTCCATTCGGATTAATAGATAAAAGTTGGCTTTAAAAAAGTACTTCAAAAGTACTTTTTAAAGTGCTGAAATTTTATTTTAAAAATAAGTATTTACATGTTTTTATAAAAAGTACTTAACCTGAAAAAAAGTTGTTAATATGTTTAGTACCTAAGTGTTGTTAAGTACTTTCTTGATCAAAATGTCTGAAATACCCTTTAAGTTGTTACACATTATAAAATGTTAATTATTACTCTAAATTTTAGTTTCTAAATTAAATTGAATTAGGAATAATTATTTTAATTCATCTTCAACATAAATTGATTATAGAAGTTAATTTATATGTGTAAGTTATTTTTAATTTTTAAAAGATATAATTTTGATAAAATACACGAAATATTTGAGTATTTTTTAATTATATTTATAAAAAGGATTGACTATATTTCTCCTTGACCATATATAATTTATTAAAAAATAAGGCAAAAATAATTTAGAAGAAAAAAAAGAAAGAAAGAGCAAGAAAAAAAGAAAAAAAATGGAAGAACTGAAAAAACATGAAGAAGGGAAAAAATGAAAGAAAGAAAGAGCAAGATGAAAAAAGGACAGAATTTTTTAAAAAAAATCAAAGAAGAAAATAGAAAAAAATGTAGAAGCCAAATAATATAGAAATGATAAGCTAAATACTAGGGATAAAAAGGTAAATTTATTGGTTTAATATAAATAAGTTTTAAGACAAAAAGAAAAAACTAGGAGAGGACCAACTTTTTACTTTTGACTTTTTTAAAGCTATTTGAACTTATTTTAAGTCATTTTCAGAATTTGGTAGACACTTTCAAAAGCTAAAAAGAACTTAAAAGTAGGTTTGACCAGCTTTTAAGCTCATCCAAACACCCTTTAAACTCTTTTACACCTCCAAACATACGGGGCCTTACATTAAGGCTAATATGGTAGATAATATGCTTAGTAGGGTATATGTGGGTAGTGTGTCTGATATTGATGATTGAAAGAAAAGTTAGTGAAAGATGTGTACTGTTTGTCCTGTTTTGTTTAGGTTAAGTTGTTTTGGTGAGGGTGGCATTCTTGTGCAAAATGGTTCTGAACCATCTTTGATAGCAGATGTTAAGGCTAACAAAGACTTAGATGTAAAATTCATAGAGTTAAAAATGTTAGTGGATGATATAAAATAGTAGTCTTTCCTTAAGGAGGAGATGGTGTCCTCTGATATCAAGGGCGGTTATGTGTTCCTAATTTAGATGGCTTAGGAAGATGGTGTTTGATAAGGCTCACAAATCACAATATTCCATTCACCCATGATCCATAAAGATATATAGTGACCTAAAAGAGGTTTATTAGTGGAACAAAATGAAGAAAGACAAAGAAAAATTCATGTTGGAATACCGTAATTGCCAATAAGTAAAATCCGAACATCAAAGGCAAATCCCCACTTGGGAGTGAGAGGACGTGAACATGTCTTTTGTAGCGGGATTGCCATGTACTTGGAAGTAATATTACTATATTTTACTGATTGTTGGTAGAATGAAAAACTTGACTAACCTTCTATACCCGTCAAGACTTCATATAGAGTGCAAGAGTATGCCAAGTTTGACATCTGTGAGTTGCTAAGGTTGCATGGTATACCATTGTCTAGTATATTAAATGTGGTGTCCAGTTCACTTCTCATTTTTGGAGGTCATTTCAAAGGGGTCTTGGTACCAAGGTAAAGTTAAGCACCACCTTCCATTGTCAAATCAATGGTTACGCGGAGCGGACAATTCAAACACTTTAGGATATGTTGATAGAGTGTGTGTCGGAGTTCAAATGAAGTTGGGATGATCATATACCACTCATTAGGTTCACTTCTAATAATATTTATCACTCTAGCTTAGAGATGGCACTATTTGAGGCTTTATATAGGAGATGATGTATATCTCTTGTGGGTTGGTTTGAAGTTGGTGAAATGACTTTGATTAGTCACAACTTGGTTTTGATAGCTATGGAGAAGGTGAGACATATAAGGTAGAGTTTGAAGATGGCTCAAAGAGTCCAAAAGTCATACTCCGATGACAGAAGGAGAGACCTTGAGTTTATTCTGAATGATTGATTCTAGTTGAAGGTTTCACCCATAAAGGGTGTAGTCCAATTAAGAAGATAAATCAAGCCCTAGATGATTAGGGCCTTATAAAGTTCTTAACTGGGTTGGTGAGGTAGCTTATGAATTATAGTTTCCTTTGGAAATGAGTATTGTTCATTCAATGTTATATGTATCAATGTTGCAGAAATTTGTGGGTGACCCAGATTTAATAGTATCATTGGATGATGTAAGTGTGGAAGAAAACTTGACATACGAAGAGTTTCTAGTTGAAATCTTTTATCAATAAGTGAAAAAGTTAAGGAACAAGGAAATAGAATCCATCAACATCCTTGGACAAATCAATGAGTTAAAGGTGCTACATGGGAAGCAGAAGTGGATATGATGAAATGATACCCTCATCTCTTTCACTGTACTCAATCCTAAGTGATGTTCCACCTAACTGATGTTCACGCTCCAATCAGAAAGCGGTCCTTGTCAGAAATTAACCTAACTAAGGTTAGGATTAAATCCACAGGGAATATAGGGCTTGATTACAAGATTTCACCACTAATCATTTTTAGAATTTACGACTACAATCTCTAAATGGGGGTGGGGGGTGGGTTGTGATTCAAAAACAAAATAAAATAAACACTAACTATAACACAAGGAACTACTCAATTTTTGGGGACAACTAGGGAATTGTGTTCCCCATGGTTTCGTCGACTTGATTATCCTAAATAACATAGCTACAATTTGTGACTTGCATGCAGGATGGTAACATAGGTTCTTCCAGCCCTCTTGTGAAGGTGAAGGTCGAATTGCACCATGGCGCTTGGTAGTCCACCATGGCGTGCCAACTAACCGTTACCAATAGTCCCAGTCAACCTCCTTTTGGTTAGGTTTAGTTGATTAGACAAGAACACATCAATCGAATTTTATCATCTACTTCCCTTTTCCTATTCGTCACTGCCTTGGTCAGGATCATGATAGTAGGTGGGATTCGGTGTCGGCCACAATCAAAGAACAATAATCAAGTAGGGAAATAGATAATACATGTAAAACCCCAATCATAGAAATGAAAGAAATCTAGGTAATTTCAATGTCAACTACCCATGGTTCCCACAACCCCAAGTTGTAGGTGCTTAGCTACTCATGGTTAAGGAAAAACATATAAGAATAAAAATAATAGATATAGTTGAGAGCTTTACCAATACAAATGAAGAAAATAGGCACCATAAATTGTAAAGCCACAAGCTCGATTGATCAATAATAACTACAAGGCAAAGTTTGCAATCCTCAAAAATAGGTTTTCTAAGAGAGAACAATAAACTACTCTAAAAAAGTAAGAAAAGCTTCAAAATGTAATGGTAGATTGTCTACTGGTCGAACTCTCTTCTCAAAAACCTAACTTAAGCTATATACAGTATTTATAAAATAACCCTGTAATTTACATAGAAAAGACAACTAGCAACTAATAAGTTTAATAGTTATGACTCGTAAGATGACCTACGAGTCGTAGTTGGGGTCTTGTATTAGGTTCTTGGCATCTTGGACTAAACTGATACGACCCCTAGGTATGAGTCATTACTTGAGCTATGACTCGTATGTTGGTCTCGTGGTCTTGGTCTTCAGTTTTTGGTCCAACATTTTGGTTCTCTGATTCTTGCTACGGGTCCACTTATACGAGTCGTATTGTGTATTATGACTCATAGGATGTCATTGTATGAGTGACCTTCACTTGGAAGATTTTTTATTTTGGTCTCTAGTTCATACTATGACACTAACTTGAGCTACGACTCATACATTGGCTCGTAAGGCCTATATTTCAGCGAAATCTGCAACTTTTCTTCAAAATCATGCCAACCTAACTTTTCTGCAAGATTAACAGAAAAACACATCAAAATACTAAAAAGTCGCATTAAGAACTCAAAAAATCCCTTTTTCAAGCATCAAATGTTTGTATTTTGACAACATATCAACACCCTCGATTTAGAGTTGTTGCTTGTCCTCAGGCAATGACTCAATCTATGCAGAAAAAGAGAAATATATGCCACTTATACCAATGGCATATACAATAACTCCTCTGATCTGGGTATCCAACTACTATTTTCAAAACAGGGTTGAAAAGTTATTGAGCAGGCAAGAACATAATGGAGAGATCTGGCAATCCAACTATGACAAGCTAAGGAGCATCAACAGTCCACAATCACTGGTATAGTCATATGCCACTCAAGTAGTGCAAATGCCCTCACTAGAAAGAAGTCCCTCATATTCACTCAAAAGCATTTAGAATTTAGGGACTAAGAAGAATTCTCACTCTCACAATTGAAGTTCAATGCGTACTGACTAACACCATATTCTTGCCTCTATACTTATCTTCTTTCTTGGTGATAGAGTGGAGTAGGATCACTTTAGGACTTATAGGCTTGTAACATAGGCTCAGGGTACTTTGGTGTGATATTTTGGGCAAGTAGTGACTAAACCTATCCTTGAACCATGTTTACCAACACTTTTTGCTTTCATAATCCATCCCTTTTTAATCAATCCACCCTTATTCTCTTGTTTTGAACTTTTCTCGAGTGCTTTCTTTCTCTTTTTCAGCTATGCCTTGATTTCAAACTCATTTTTGCTACTTTTTCTCAATTTAAGGCATTTTTCTTCTTTTTCTTCACTTGGTTCATGCTTTCTTATTTCTTTCTTGATTTCCCAACTAACCACCTTACTATTATTACTTTATCACAATAAGGGCCACTCTCAACTTAGGCTTGTAGCCTCAGGTGAAGTACATAATATCTATGCCTCAAACTAGGGCCCACCAATTGCAGCCACCCTCAACTTAGGCTTTTGCCCTTAATCAAGGTTCACATCTTCAAGGATAGACCAGTGCCAATATCAAGGTATTGCATCAAATAAGGTTAAGTCAGCAGGGTGTCAAGAAAGAATGAGTGCATGATAAGATCAAAAGTTTGGAACAAGGGATTCACTCACTCATCTGGTGGTTCACTTAGGCTAAAAGTAGTTTCAATCAAAGAACAAAGGCCTAAGATCCTTTTCATATCCACCACATCACCAAACCAACTTTAGAGTAAAGGCAAGTTCTGGGTCAATACAAGATGCATGAATGCAGCAAAATAAGCTCACAGCATACAAGGCAATTGCATCCACAATCAAGTATTGACTCATAGCTCATGCTTTTAGTTGTAGCTTACCTTGACAATATCATAACAAACATGGCCAGATACTCAAAAATGTATCAATGCATCAATAATCACAACCTCAAAAATTTTGAGGGTACCCAATTTTTCATCAAAGCATTGAACACAAGTCTAAGAATTGTGTATATGCCAATAGATAACACTACTATGAATTTACCCATTATCTACACTACCCAAGCATGCCGGTTCAATAGAAAAGTAAACATCCACAAGGAAAAAGAAGCACAACAAGAAAACATTAGGGTAAAAAAAATAGGGAAAGTTGTGGATGAGGTACTCAGACTTCACCTTAATTCATAACTTCCACCACCCCACCAAAAAATGTGATACTTTGACCTCATAATAAAAACACAAATAAAAGATGCAAGGGACATAATTTGGATTGCCTCCCAGGAAGCGCCTGACTTATTATCGCGGAAAGACAGGAAGCTTTTGTGTTCATGCCTCTTCAAGATCCAAATCTTCCACTGTTTTGATCTCTTCCATGTTACCCAAATACCTTCTTACCCTTTGTCCATTCACTTTGAGAGTTTTTCTATCCCTGCTTTCTAGTTCAATAACTCCATGATCAAAGACACGCATAACTCTAAAAGGCCCCACCCATTTAGATTTGAGTTTTCCAGGAAACCACCTCAACTGGAGTTGTAAAGCAATACCATGTCTCCCGTAGCAAACTAGCAATCTTCAATTCTGTGACCATCTTGAACTTTCGTTCATTGTTTGTATAAGGTGGAGATCTCATATACTCACAATCTAAACTCATCCAGCTCATTCACTTGCATCAACCTAGTGGTTGCAACTTCATGTTGATCTAGATTCAGCTTCTTCAATGCCCACAATGTCTTGTGTTCAAGTTCAATCAGTGAGTGGCATGATTTCCGAAATACCAGTTAGTACGGAGACATTCTGATGGGAGTTTTGAAGGAAGTTCGACAGGTCCATAAAGCATCATCTAACTTCCTTGATCAGTCCGTACGATTCACATTCACTGTTTTTGAGAAGATTTGCTTTATTTCCCTATTTGATACTTCCACTTGCCCACAAGTTTGGGGATGATACGGGCTGGCCACCTGGTGCGTCACACCATATCTTTCAAGGACAGCTTTGAATAGTCGGTTACAGAAGTAAGAGCCTCCATCACAGATAATTGGCCAAGTTATACCAAACCTGGAGAAGATACTTCTTCGAAGAAATCCCGTAACACTCTTGCCTTCATTTTTGGTAAAGCTACGACCTCCACCTTCTTGGAGACATAATCAACTGCAACCAGAATGTACTTGTTATCGTGAGAGCTAACAAAGGGTCCCATAAAATCAATGCCCTAAAACATCGAATAGTTCTATGACTACAATAGGATTTAGAGGAAGTTCATGCCTTCACGAAACTTCTCCCTCTCTTTGACATATATTACAAGACTTTAAATAATCATGGGCTTCTTGTTATTGAGATGGCTAATAGTATCCACACTGCAACATCTTGTAAGAAGTTCGAGCCCCACTGTGATGGCCACCCACCAATGAAGAGTGACATGCTTCAAGAATGTTCATCATTTGCACTTCCGAAATACATCTACGGATGATCCCATTAGCACAAATACAAAACAAATATGGTTCGTCCCAGAAGAACTTTTTTACATCTTGCATAAACTTGCGATGTTGATGGGTGTTCAAATCAGGAGGTACTATATCACTCACCAAATAGTTAGTATAATCTGCAAACCAAGGTAAAAGACCATGTGACGTTGCCAAAACTCTTTCATCTGGGAATGAGTCATTTATGTCTAGCCCATCATCAAACTTCATCATAGCCTCATCTTCCAATCCAGAAAGGTGATCAGCAACCTAATTTTCCGATCCTTTTCTATCAATCACATCAAAATTAAATTCCTGCAAGAGAAGTACCCATCTAATCAATCTTGGCTTTGCATCCTTCTTTGTCATCAGATATTTGAGTGTTGCATGGTTTGTATGCACAATCACTGTAGCTCCAAACAAATATGAACAAAAATTTTCAAATGAAAACACCAATGGAAGCAATTCTTGTTCAATCATAGTTTAATTCTTCTGGGCCATATTCAGTGCTTTGCTGGCCTAATAGATTGGATGTAGGACTCTTTCTCTTCATTTCCCAAGACCACACCAAGTACAAACCCATTTGTATCACACATTACTTCAAATGGTTGTGATTAATCTGGAGCAACAATAATGGGTGTTGTGGTTAGCCTTCTTTTCAATTCTTCAAAGGCGTGTATACATGCATCATCAAATGCAAACTTTACATCTTTTTTTAGCAACTTACACAAGGGTTGTGAGACTTTGGAGAAGTCCTTTTCAAAGCGGCGGTAGAATCCAGTGTGGCCTAAAAAACTTTTGATACCTTTTACTAAATCTGGTGGTGGCGATTTCTCTATCACCTCAATTTTGCTCTATCCACCTCAATTCCCTTGGCCAAGATTCTATGACTAAGTACGATGCACTCTGTGACCATAAAATGGCATATCTCCCACTTTAGCACCAAATGAATCATGATACATCTCTGCAATACATCGCACAAATGTAAAAGGCATTCTTCAAAAGACTGGCCCATGATAATGAAATCATCTATGAACACTTCAATAGTACTTTCAACCATGTCTGAGAAGATTGACATCATGCATCTTTGAAATGTGGATGGAGCATTACAAAGTCCAAAGGGTATTCTCTTAAATGCAACGGTACCACAGGGCATATAAACGTTGTTTTCTCTTGGTCTTCAAGTGCAATAACAATTTGATTGTACCCGGAATATCAATCAAGGAAATAATATTATCCCTTTTCTGCCAGTTTGTCGAGCATTTGGTCCATGAAGGGCATGGGAAAATGATCCTTTTATGTAGAGGCATTTAATTTCTTATAGTCAATACACACTGTCCATCCGGTGACTGGTCTCATAGGGATCAACTCATTTTTTTCATTAGGCACCACAATGATACCTCCCTTCTTTGGAGCACACTACACTGGGTTCATCCACTCACTATCAGTGATTGGGTAGGTTACTCCTGCATCTTGCCACTTGATGATTACTTTACTCATAACCCCTTACGTTGGGGTGTTCAACTGCCTTTGATGCTCAATACTTGGTTTGTAATCCTTCACTAGCTGAATCTTATGAGTGTATATCTTAGGGGGTATGCCAATGATGTCTGCAATTAGCCACCTAATGACTCTCTTGTACTACTTGAGAACTGAGACCAGGGCTTCTGTTTGGGCTTCACCTAAATCTGCTACAATGCTGACAGGTAATGTACTACTCTCTCCTAGGTATGCATATTTCAGATGGGAGGGTAACGCGTTTAACTCTAACTCCGGTGGAACTTCTACAAAGGGTTTTGTAGGTGGTGTCTCCCTGTTACATAAGTCCAATTCCAACCTTGCTTGTCGCCTTTGGCCAAATGACACCCCAAGAGCATTCATTATTTCCTCACAATCAGGAATATTGTTACCATTAAAGTTCATCAATCCGACTACTAAAGGATCAATCCCAATCCTCAATTCTATCAAGATCGCTACTTCGTCATCCTCATCCATAGTAATCATTGAGATGACTTAGAACTCATTACCCTTTCCACTCTGCTGATCTACTTGGAACACCACTGCTTCTTCACAAAACCTTAAAGTGAGTAGACTCTTCTCTATATCTACTAATTCCTGGCCTGTGGCCAAGAAAGGTCTTCCCAAATGATTGGAACTACAAAATCAACTTTACAGTTAAGTATAACCAAATCTGCAGGAATTATAAATTTGTCTACCTTCATCAACACATCATACAAAATCCCCAAATGCTTCTTGATGGTTTTGTCTGCCATCAACAACTACATTTTTGTAGGGATAAGGCTCTCCATACCCTGCTTTCTGAATATGTCCAAAGGCATTAAGTTGATGCTAGCCCCCAAATCACATAGTGTTTAGCGAATGCTAGCTCTCCTATAGAGCATGGTATGGTGAATGCGTTTGGGTATTCGCGCTTTTGCTCTAAGGACTTTGTAGTGATGGAACTACAACATTGAACATTTTTTGAGAGGACTTAGCTCACATTTAGCTTCTTTTTTTACTAAGTCTAATATCTTCTCAAGGGCCTCAACTAAAGGGATGTCTACTGACAATTTTTTTAACAATGCCAAAAACTATTCAAACATACCTTCCTCCTTTCTTTTCCAAGCCTTTGATAGAAAGGAGAAGAGGGCCTCGGAAAGGTTATATACTTCTCAGGTTGCTATTCCATGTTACATGCCTAGCTTCCTTCCTTCATCCTTTTCTTGCGGTTCCCATTTTCCTCCTTCGGCATAAGGGGATTCATAGCACTTTCGCCATTCCTAGTCATCATTGCCATGCAATGCCATTCATTCTTAGGATTTTGAACCGTATTGCTAGGTAATATGCCCTTTTGCATTGGTTCAATTGTGAAGAAACTTTTCAAAATTGTTGTTCAAGTTGCTTGATCGCCACCAAGTGAGACTCTATCTTTTAATTAATACTTGAGATATCTTCTTTCATTCCCTTTAAAGTTTCATGTTGATGATCAGTTCGCTTCAACAATTTTCGCACATTTCTCAATCCTGGAGTTGCTTGGTTCGGCATCATGATTGTGTGGTGTCACATAAGGACCATTCCTAAAGCCCTCTCTTCACCCCCATTCTCCATTAGCATTTTATCTATCTCATAGTAGCCACCCTGATTGTCTCTATACATCACATCATGGTTGAAGTTCCGACCTTGATTCCTGGGACCTTGCGTCCAATAGTCCAAATTGGACCCTTGGGGGTTGTTCCGAAAACCCGCTGCTTGGTTGCTTACAAAGCATGCATCCTCATCAAAGAATGGATCATCATAGGTAGGGGTCTTCAGAGGTTGGTGAGTGACCGCCTTAACACTTGCTTGATTTTGCTTTAAAACCAAGTCCATACTTGTGTGAAGATGAGCAAGTTGTTCCATGATCTCTTCGTTTACCTTTGCTTGCTCACTATTGGTGTTAATAGAACAAGAAGGTTTCATCACACCCTACTCTCATTGACCCCATGCTCTATTTGTTTTGACCACTTGCTCCATCCTTGCAGCTATCAATGTAAAAGGTTGGTCTAAGAACATGCCTCCCACGATTGTATCGGTGCAGGCTTGATTATTCTTATCAAATTCCTGATAGAAAATTTCAACCAAGGCATGATCCACAATTTTGAGATCAGGGACCATCGTCAAGCATTTTGTAAACCTCTCCCATATTGTGCTAATAGAATCATATGGCAATTGCTCAAAGTTGTTGATTTGGTCCTTGAGCTTCAACTTCTTAGATCTTGGGAAGTAACTTTCAAGGAATACTCTTTAAAGCTCAGCCCAACTTGTGATCATACCCGGTGGAAGACTAGACAACTGTACATCTGCATTGCTAGTCAGTCAGTGATAGTAGAAACACTCTCAAACCCACAACATCAAGAGAAAGGTTCTGAATCCCCATGAAACTTTTGTGAATAAACACCACATTCTGAAGATGACGAAGGGGATCCTCTAAAGGTAGACCTATGAATAGACCGCAGTTTTGGAGCATTTGGAGAAATGCACTCGATACCATGAACTTAGTATCTGTGGGTACAAGAGGAAGTATTATAGCACTGGTAACATCCATAGCCATCGGGTTCAATCGATATTGATTCCTATCATAAGCATTTTCATTGAAGTCCCTGAGTTGTAGCCTATTACCCCTTTGTTGTGGATTCTCCTCTCTATCCATATCCTAATTCGTATGCATATCCTCCTTAACCTCAATATCCTAATTCACTTAAGCCATTCTTCTTGGTAGTCGATGGATCTCCAAATTGAGTGGAGCTAAGGGATTTCCTCGTGTTGGGAAAACAACCTAGTATACCCTGCTAGTAAAATCAATCAATGAAAACAAAAGCAAAACTAATGTACAAGAGACTCTAGAAATCAATACTAGAAGTAGCTGATAGTGAAATCAAATCAAAACCTAGTCGTATTCCTCGGTAATGGCGCCATAATTTCTGACTGAAATTCACGCTCTAAGAAGAAAGCGGTCATTATTAGCAATTAACCTAAGCAAGGTTAGGATTGAATCCAAAAGGAATATAGGGCTTGATTACAATATTTCACCACTAATCATTTCTAGCATTTATGACTACAATCTATAAATAGGAGGGTTGTGATTCAAAAACAAAATAAAATAAACACCAACTATAACGCAAAGAAATACTCAGTTTTGGGAACAACTTGGGATTTGTGTTCCCCATAGTTCATCAACTTTATTATCCTAGATAACATAGCTATAATTGGTGATTTGCATGTAGGACGATAACTTAGGTTCTTCCATCCTTCTTATGAAGGTGAAGGTTGAATTTCATCATGGCCCTTGGTTGGCCATCATGTCATGCCAACTAACTATTAACAATAGTCCCAGTCAACCTCCCCCTTGGTCAGTTTGGTTGATTAGATGAGAACACATCAATTGAATTCTGTCATCTACTTCCCTTTTCATATTCGTCACTACCTTGGTCGAGATCGTGATAGTAGGCAAGGTTTGGTGTTGGCCACTACCAAACAACAATAATCAAGAAGGGAAATAGATAACACATGCAAAACCCCAATCATAGAAATGCAAGAAACCTACGCCATGCCAATGTTAACTACCCATGGTTCCCACAACCCCAAATTGTGTGTGCTTAGCTACTCATGCCTAAGGTAAAACACATAAGAACGCAAATAATAGACATAGTTGAGAGCTTTATCAATACCAATGAAGAAAATAGGCACCACAAATTGCAAACCCACAAGCTTGATTGATCAACAATGAGTACAAGGCAAAGTTTGCAACTCCCAAAATGGGTTTTCGAAGAGAAAATAATAAATTACTCTAAAAAACAAAGAAAAGCTTCAAAATGTAATGGTAGATTGTCTATTGGTTGAACTCTCTTCTCAAAAACCTAACTTAAGCTATATATAGTATTTATATAATAACCATGGAATTTACACAAAAAAGATAGCTGGCAGCTGATAAGTTTCGCAGTTATGACTCTAGGATGACCTATGAGTCGTAGTTGAGGTCTCGTATCAGGTTCTTGGCATCTTGGACTTAATTGGTACGACCACTAGGTATGAGTCATTGCTTGAGCTACGACTCGAATATTGGTCTTGTAGTCTTGGTCTTCAGTTTTTGGTCCAACATCTTGGGTCTTTGATTCTTGCTATGAGTCCACTTATACGATTCATAGTGTGTATTACGACTCATAAGATGCCCTCGTAAGAGTAACCTTGATTTGGCAGATTTCTGATTTTGGTCTCTCATTCCTGCTACGAGACAACCTTGCAACTCGTAATTTGACCTATGACTTGTAGGTTGGCTCATAAAGCCTATACTTCATCAAAATCTGCAACTTTTCTCCAAAATCAAACTAACCAAACTTTTCAGTAAGATTAACACAAAAACACATCAAAACACTAAAAATTCACTTTAAGAACTCACAAAATCCCTTGTTCAAGCATCAAATGTATTGTATTTTGACTGCATATCATCACCAAACTACTACACTTCTGATGCTTTAAAACATAAAATCTTATGTGTTCACTTGCATATTTTAGTAGATTTGATGTGTGTTCATGTTGTTTTTGTATGAAATGGGATTCAACAAAACTTTTGTGAAATTTTGTAGATCTGTGATATTTTTGGTACTTTATGAGTCCATCTACAAGCTGTGGTTTGATCCACAAGTCGTATATGGTTTTTTGTGGGTTGGAGTAGAGTACATGGATAAAAATGGGATACGACAAGGACATTTTACAAGTCGTGGTCTAAAGTATGACCCATAAAATAGAGGTCGTGAATGAAGTTGATGAAGATCACTATCCTAATCTACAAGATGACTATAAGAGTTGTAATTTTGAGTATGAGTCATAGATGGTGGTTTATAAAAGGGTACCTGATTCTACACAGTGCAAACTACGAGTGAAGACCACGAGCTATGGAATCGTTTACGACATGTAATCTGGCACATGGAACTACTAAATCTAATTCTCCTTGTTTATTTTGAATTAGATTTTCTATGTATATATATAAGTATTTTGGTTTTTCCTAATGAGGTTACACACTTTCTTAGTTCCAGACTCAACTCTACATTGTGATATTTTACTTCTTGGTTTGTTCATATTTTTTTGATGACTTTGACATTGAAGTTTAATTGAAGCTTTTGAATTTTTATTATTCTCCTATCATTGTAAGTTCATGACTATGCATAAACCAATTATTATTGATCACCATACAATGAACATTAGTAGAAAAATCCATAACTAGGTGTCACAAACCAAGCCTAGGGCCTAAACATGACACGGAGAATGGGGAACCCGAAGGGACCCCAAATAAGCCTCTTAGCTTATATTTACACATCCTTAGTCGCAAAAGCAATAAAACAACAATAAGAGATAGTGAAAAGGGAATACAGGGCTAAGGGACATCCTTGATACCATAGAAACATAACTAGCCAATAGCATTGCATTAACATATCATAAGACTCCAACAACACCTCTAATACATAGATAGAAGCGGGGCCCAAGACAACATTTTGGGCTCACCCTCATAGTCAAAAGCATACAGTTAGATAATGAGAGTGTTTACATAACACAAGAATAAGATATATCTTCCCCAGAGTTGAGGACTCACCAAACATGCTTAGAGAAGATAGTACTAGCCACGAGAAGGATGAGGATGATCAAGTGGAGCTCTGGATCCTACATGGTAACATCATGAAGGCATAGAGTATGCATTAGTACATTTGAATGTACTAAGTATGAAGGATGCAATGCAAC
This sequence comes from Solanum ossicruentum, assembly GCA_025774065.1. Lineage (NCBI taxonomy): Eukaryota > Viridiplantae > Streptophyta > Magnoliopsida > Solanales > Solanaceae > Solanum > Solanum ossicruentum. The sequence continues at coordinate 20,196 of JAOTQR010078466.1, forward strand.
AAGAGATAGGCAATACAATCGAAATGCATAATTCGACAATAAATGAGCATATAGCAATATGGCTTGCATGAATGATGCTTGAAGTAAACATGCTTATATGTAGAACATATTTCATGTGTAGGAAAAGACAATCATCATAAACAAAGGTAACTTAGTACTTGGAATCCAGGGTAGACCACCCTTTGGAATTGATTAAGGAATCAACCCCTCAATTGGATGATGGGTATGCCCACCACCCATCCAAAGTGATTGAGGTATCAACCCCTCAATTGGTTGATAACATACCACCCCCATATAAGGTGATTGACGTATCAACCAAAAAAATTAGTTGACGATTGTCACACCCTACCATCAATGGTAATTGAGGTATCAACCCTTTAACTTGTTTTTGTCAACTCATAACACTATAGATACTTTTCATGAAATCAAAACATATATACCATCCTTTCATCATCATAAAGTCATACAATTCATAGGTCATGCAATGGATCATCAATAGATCAAGAATCCTAAACCGGATATTTTATCAAATACTTGGTGGGTGTGCAGTGCTAGTGTAAAATCAAGCAATTGAAGAGTGAAATCATGCAAGAAAACTTGAAGTAAATCAAACAACCAATACTTTGTAATACCCTCATTCCTCATTCAAAATACATTGAAACCGTTCATCAAATCTCAAGATAGATCATAGGTTCATAGCTCAAAACATGCTTAAACCGTCACACTTTTATGAAACCCAACATAGTTCACAGTCAAATTCATAGTAAGTAATACCCATAAGTAAATCAACTTAGAAACATGAAATTTATGTAAAATGGAATCTTGGGCACCATGGGTGAAAGGACCTAATGGTCAAAACCAACATACCTTAACTTTGGAGAATTCTTTGAAGAAGATTTGAATGGAGACTTGAAGCTTGAGTGAATTTCTTAAGATCCGAAATGAGTTTTGGCACTTGAATTTTGAGTGAAATATTTGTCTAAGTGTTTAAAAGAGTATTGGAGAATGACTTGTATGATATAGTGTTGAAATATTACTAGGTGTTGGTGCTATTACGTATGGGAAGATTTTGGGCTCAAGACCCAAAAGCCTTGGACCGAATCAACAAAACTAGCAAAAAAATACACAGAGGCGCGCCCTGGCCACGTCGCGTCAGGGGCGCGAAAACCTTTCTTGAAATTGCATTTTTCGAGAATCAAATTTTTATACGGTTCCTCTAAAATCGAGGTTAGATTCATTTCCCACTATATTTTTCCTCCTGATCTAGAATATGAAGTCGGATTTTTGATATCACGCATGAATTTTGAGATATATGGAAAGTACGATTATAGGCATTTTCGAGGCAGATTTTCGAGCACTTTTTAGGGTCATTTTAATATCTCCCCCTTGGGAACATTCATCCTGAATCTCAAAGAAAAGCATATAAGAGAAATAAGCAAGATAATTTCAGCCCACCCAAAAATGCAATAATGAACTTAATCATCATTTCAAAAATCTCAACATAAGTGTCAAAATTACCATGAACTTGTTAACATGAACATGAATGTATGCGAATGACATAGAGGCTGAAACATAAGACTTGAAATCATGGGCTTAGAATTAGTATATTAGGCTTGAGTAGTGTGGAATAGATAAAGATATCGCTTTTTCATGTTCGCTTCGACCTCCCATGTAGCATTTTCGACTTATTAATTGCTCCAAAGGACCTTTGCAGAAGCCATATCCTTTTTCCTCAACCTCTTCACCTGTCTATCCAAGATCTCCAATGGAACCTCTTCATAAGTCAAGTGTCTTCAATAATACCCACAACATCCAATGGGACGATTGCATTCGGGTCACCCACACATTTCCTCAACATTGATACATGAAAGACCAGATGAACCAAGCTTATCTCACTAGGAAAGTCCAACTCGTCCTATACACCCTATTAGGACCCACATATCTTGGACTCAATTTACCCTTTTTACCAAAACAAACCACACCCTTCAAGGGTGATACCTTCAAATAGACCCAATTACTAATCTTAAATTCAAGATCCCTTCTCCTTACATCATCATAGGACTTTTGACGACTTTGGGTTGTTCTCAACCTTTCTATAATCAATCTTACCTACTCCATAGCCTCTATAACCAGATCCGGACTCAACAATGCTATTTCTCCTCCCTTAAAACATCCCACAGGGGACCTACAATGTCTATTATAGAGGGCCTCAAATGGAGCCATACCAATGCTAGAATGATAGCTATTGTTATAAGAAAACTCAATCAATGGAAAATGATCATCCCAACTACTCTTAAACTCCAAAAGCACAAGCTCTAAGCATATCCTCAATAGTTTGGATAGTTCTTTCAGCTTGGCCATCTGTTTGAGGGTGAAAGGTCATACTACGCTTAACCTTGGTATCAAGACCCCTTTGGAAGGTTCTCCAAAAGTAAGATGTGAATTGAGAAACATTATCCATTATGATGGAGAAGGGCACCCTACTCAATCTAACCAACTTATGAATATACATTCTAGCATAGTCTTCAGCATCATAAGTAGTCATAACTGGTAGGAAATGAGCCGACTTTGTCATTCTATCAACCATAACCCAAATAGAATCAAAACCCTTTCTACTCTTAGGTAACCCAATCACAAAATTAATGTTAATATCCTTCACTTCCAAGTAGGAATCTCTATATCTTGGGTTAGGCCACCCGGCCTTTGGTGTCTGGCTTTGACTTCTTTGCAACTATGACAACTTGATATAAATTTCGCAATGTCTTTCTTCATACCTCCCCACCAAAATACATACCTCAAATCTCTATATATTTTGGTAGAACTGGGGTAATAGAATAGGAAAAATTATGAGCCTCATCAAGAATCTTCTCTCCCAATCCATCAACACTAGGCACACAACAACCTACCTTGGTACCTAAGGGAACTATCTCCCCCTTGGAAGAAAACCTCCACCTTGCCCTCTCTCACTAAGGCCTTTAATTCTAACAAAGACAGATCAAGATCTTGTTGTTCTTTTACGTCATCAACCAAGGGCGATTTAGACCATCAACAACCACAATACCACTATTATCAACCTCTTCCAACCTAACCCTAATCTAGCCAACCGATAGACCTCTCTAGCCACCTCTTTGACCGTACCATCAACATGAGTTAGGCTACCCATTGACACCCAACTCAAAGCATCGTCCACGACATAAGCCTTACCGGGATGATAATGCACACTTATATCATAATTCTTGAGAAGTTCTAACCACCTTCTTTGTCTCAAGTTAAGATCATTTGAGTGAGCACATATTGGAGACTCTTATGATCAGTAAACACATCAATGTGCACCCATACAAATAATGATGCCAAATTTTCAAAGCAAATACCACGGCGGCCAATTCAGGATTATAAGATAATTCTTTTCAAGATCCTTGAGTTGTCTAGAGGCATAAGTTATCACCTAACCATTTTGCATCAAAACACGACCCAAACCAATTCGAGAGGCATCACAATACACAACAAACCCCTCCAACCCTTCTGGTAGAGACAAGATAGTAGTGGAGACAAGCTTATACTTAAATGTTTGGAAACTCTTTTCATACTCATCGGTCCACACAAATTTAGCCTTCTTTTGGTTCAACTTAGTCATAGGAGAAGCAATAGAGGAGAACCCATTCACAAACCTCCGGTAGTAACCCGCTAAGCCCAAGAAACTTCCAATATCCGATGGGGTCAAAGGTCCAGACCAATTTCTAATCACTTCCATCTTTTTAGGATCCATCTTAACACCATCCTCTGACACCACATGACCTAGAAAGGAAACCTCTTTCAACCAAAATTCACACTTCTCTTACTTACATACAACTTCTCTTTCCTCAACTTTTGTAGCACCACCCTCAAATGACCCACATGCTCCTCCTCACTATGAAAATAAATCAAAATATCGTCAATGAAAACAACCATAACAAATTAAGGTAGGGTTTGAAGACCCTATTCATATGATCCATGAAGATAGTTGGTGCATTGGTTAATCCTAAAGACATAACCACAAATTTATAATGCCCATACCTAGTCTGAAAGACCATCTTGGGAATGTCACACTCCTTCACCTTCACTTGATGATACTCGGACTGAAGATCAATCTTTGAGAAGCGACTATCCCCTTGAAGTTTGTCAAATAAATCATCAATCCTTGGTAGAGGATACTTATTCTTTATGGTGACCCTATTAAGTTGTCGGTACTCAATGCACATTCTAAGAGTACCATCCTTCTTCTTCATAAAATACACCGGTACACCCCAAGGTGATTGGCTATGCCTAACAAAACCCTTGTCCAACAAATCCCTTAATTGCTTCTTTAACTCCTTTAACTTCGCCGGGGCCATATGGTAAAGGGAAATAGAAATGGGTTGAGTATCGGGAAGAAGGTCTATACCAAAATCTATTTCTCTTCTGGGAGGAACACTAGGAAGGTCATTAGGAAAGACATCAAGAAACTCATTCACCATCGAAACCGACTCTATAGGAAGGACTTTGGTCTCAACATCCCTAATCCTCACAAGATGATAAAGAAAACCCTTAGAAATCAACTTTAGGGCTTTAATGGAAGAGATAAACCTACCCTTGACCACCACATCATGACTCCTCCACTCAAGGATAGGTTCACTTGGGAATTGGAATTTGACCCTATGGGTTCTACAATCAATATAGGCATACTAAGCATGCAACTAATTCATCCGTCCCAAGAATAACATCAAAATGCACCTTATCCAACTCAACGAGATCACAAGGCGATATTTTATGCAAGATGCAAACAGGATAATTTTTATAGACCTTTCTAGCAATAGTAGATGCACCAATAGGAGTAGACACCTCATAAGACACATAACAATTCGGGTTCAACATGAAAAAGTTTGGCCACAAAAGGAGTAACAAAAGAAAGAGCGGCACCCGGGTCTATCAATGCATACACATCAAAATCAAAGACTTTTATCATACCGATGATGACATCAGGAACTTAATATACCCCTTGCCTCCCTTGAAGAACATAAAATCAATTATGCCTTGGTTTACCACATTGTTGACCTCCTCTCCCCAGAGTAACTGCATTTGCACCCCAGCCTTATGGAGGAAATTCTTTATTCTTGTTGCGATTACATGGCCAATCCATCACCTTATGCCCCACGTCACCATAGCCAAATCAAGCATTGGTGTCCTTCAATCATAGGCCACCATGACCCCTACCACACTTTGGACACATAGCACTGGACACCATACAATTATCATATTAGGCCCTTTGGTAGTCATTGGCAAACCTTCAATTAGGAGCATGAGAAGACCCTTAGCCTTGATGAAACCAGTCATCCTTGGGATTTTGGAACTTACCATCAAAACGGGCCCTATTGGCCTCATTACTACTTCCCTTTCTCAACTCCTACCTCCAATTGTATAGCATAAGTCGTTAGGCAGGGCAAATCCATGTCATTAATCAACATAGCAAGACGACACTCCTCACTCAACAAATCGGAAACACCCATCATAAATGTATTCATCCTAAACCTCGGGTCAGCAATCAAGTGAGGAGCATATTGAGAGAGTTGGTTGTACTTGAGTGCATACTCCCTCACACTCACACATCCTTGCTTCAAATTCATGAACTCCATCATTTTGGCCTCCCCAAGCTCAAGAGGAAAGAATTGATTCAAAGCCGCCTTAAACTCCTCCCATAGAATCATACTGTTGTTCCCCTTCTCCTCCTTCCATTGAGTATACAATATTTGGCCCACCCCCTTGAGTTAGTAAGTCACAAACTCCGCCTTCTCCTCTAACCTAACACCCATGATAGCCAACACTTTGTAAACCTCATCAATAAATTTTTGAGGATCCTCATCCACTTTAGAACCATTGAACTCCTTTGGATTCATCCTCATAAAGTCACTCATCCGAGATGCCAAAGTAGGAGCATGAGGGGCTTGGTCCCCTTGGTTGACTTGGTTATCCATGGCTTAAGCTAGCGAAGTGAGAGCATCCTGGAGCTCTCCATGAGCTTGTTGTTCTTTAGGAGTGCGGGATCTTCTTCCTCTTGTGTTAAACATGATATAAAAATATCAAAGAGCATTCATTAGAGGGGAAACCTTACCTAACTTCTATAGCAAAAAATAGATCATGAAGAAGAGGAAAATTTCATAAAACGTCTCACAACCTCTTACTCATAATTGTGGTGCACAACACAACCATTCATAAGACTCTAATCAACGTGGTGTGTTGGATGTCGAGGACCATTAACAACCTAGTATTCTGATACCAAGTTTGTCATGACCCAAGCCTAGGGCCAAGACATGACACGACAAATGGGTAACCAGAAGGGACCCCAAAAAAGCCTTTTAGCATATCATTAGATATCCTTGGTCATGAAAGCAGTAAAAAATAATAAGACATAGTAAAAAGGGAATCCCGAGCTAAGGGACATCCTTGATACCACATAAACATAACAAGCCAATAACATAGCATTAACATATAATAAGGTTCTAACAACACCTCTAATACATAAATAGGAGCGAGGCCAAGATAAATTTTTGGGCTCACTCTCATAGTCAAAAGCATACAATTAGATAATGAGAGTCTTTACATAACATAAGAACAAGAGATATCATCCCCAGAGTTTAGGGCTCACCAAACTTGCTTTGAGAAGATAGTACTAGCCACAGGGAGGATAAGGATGATCAAGTGTAACTCCGGTTCCTACATGGTAACATTATGTAGGCATAGAGTATGCATTAGTACATTTGAATGTACTAAGTATGAAGGATACAATGCAACAAGAGATAGGAAACACAATTGAAATAATAATTAGACAATAAATAAGCATATAACAATATGGCATGCATGAATGATGCTTAAAGTAAACATGCTTATATATAGAACATATTTCATCTGTAGGAAAAGTCCATCATCATAAGATAAGCAAACTTAGTATTTGGAATCCAAGGTAGACCACCCCTTGGAAGTGATTGAGGAATCAACCCTAGAATTGGTTGATGGGCGTGACCACTCCCCATCCAAAGTTGTTGAGGTATCAACCCCTCAATTGGTTGATGGAATGCCACTCCCATCAGAGGTAACTGAGATATCAACCCCTCAATTGGTTGATGGTTGTCACACCCTAACATCCAGAGTGATTGAGGTATCAACCCTTCAATTGATTGATGGTTGTCACACCCTACTATCCATGGTGATTGAGGTATCAACCCCTTAGTTGGATATGGTCAACTTATAACACTATGGATACTTTTCATGAAATCAACACGTATATGCCATCCTTTCATCATCATAAAGTCATAAAAGTCATAGGTCATTTAATGGATCCTCAATAGATCAAGAACCCTAAACCGGACATTTTCTCAAACATTTGTTGGGTGTGCAATGATATTGTAAAAACATGCAATTCAAGAGTAAGATCATGCAAGAAAACATAAAGTAATTCAATCCACCAATATTTGATAATACCCGCATGCAACATACATTGAAACCCTTTATCAAATCTCAAGATAGATCACAGGTTCATAGCTCAAAACATACTTAGACAGTCACACTTTTATGAAACCCAACAAAGTTCATAGTCAAATTCATAGTAAGTAAGATCCATAAGTAAAGCAACTTAGAAACATGAAATTTATGTAAAAAGGAAGCTTGGGTACCATGGGTGAACAGACCCAATGGTTGAAACCAACATACCTTAACTTGGAGAATTCCTTGAAGAAGATTTGGATGGAAGCTTGTAGCTTGAGTGAATTTCTTAAGATCCAGAATGAGTTTTGGCACTTGAATTTTGAGTGAAATATTTATCTAAGTGTTTGAGAGAATATTGGAGAATGTCTTGTATGATATGGTGTCCAAATACAGCTAAGTATAGGTGTTTTTACGTATGGAAAAACATAGGCCGAAGACCAAAAAGCCTTGGACCGAATCAACAAAACTAGCAAAAAAATACACAGAGGCGCGCCCTGGCCGCGTCGCGTCAGGAGCGAAAAAACTTCTCTGGACATTACATTTTTGAAAAATCAAATTTTAATACAGTTGCTTTGAAATCAGGGTTATACCCATTCCACACTCAATTTTGACCTCTGATAAAGAATATAAAGTCGGATTTTTGATATCACGCTCAAATTTTGAGATATATGAAATTACGATTTTGAGCAGGTCTAAGACACATTTTTGGGCACTTTTTGAGGTCGTTTCACTAGGGTTTTTGGAACCTTGAAGAATTAAAAAAGTAAAACTAAATAATTAATATTCCTTGAATAGTGTGGATGCATGTATTATTTATCTCTTTGTTTTTATTGCTTTTTAACAGTTGTAAATGTTAGAACTTTTCTTATTCTTACTTTTAAGACCAAGTAGGTAATGAATGACAAAAAGTGTAAATAACAGAGATTTAATATGATTACACTCATCTAATTAGCTTGAAGGATCAATGGATTGCTAAATTTGGGACTATGGTAATGTTAAATGCATACATCGTAGATGGACCAAGTTGCGAAGTTTAATTAAAGTATTTGTCACACAAGGACTTTGGTGAACATAACTTAGTAGTTCTACATGTTATGCACTAGAAAAGGTTTCTATTATAAGGTTATACAATGTTATGAATTTATAAGGTTAACAGTAGCCTAGTTGCGAGTATCAAATTTTGGCATCGTTGCCAGGGAATATGGCTTTTGGATTAGTTTAACTAAATGGTTTGACTATTAATCCTTATTTTTGAATTTACATTTTTTTTAGTTGTTTTTCTTCTTTTTAGTGCTTAGATATGGTGTATACCTAATATAAGCAGTCAAGGTAGTTCCTTAACTCCATATGATCCTGAAATAGCAAAGAAACTTGAGAAGAATGGCTCGTGGTAATGTTGTTCGTCAAGTAGATAGCAATCGACCATCTCAGAATAGAGGAGGATAAGGTATGTAACAACACACATTTTCATGAGTGACATCATCTACTTCAAGAGGGTAATAGTCTACCTCCACAAAGATCTAGGATTCATGGATAGAACAACCTTAGACTAGATCTGAACGTCGTCGATATCACAAGATCCAGTGAGCTACCACCACTACCAGTAGATAATAAGTTCACTATTCTTAGTGGGTTGTTATGGATGCTATGGCATAAAAGGTTTTTTTTTCCAGGACTGCCGTTCGAAGATCGATATGCTAACATGCATAATGTTGTGTTCATTTGTAAGAGCATGATGTGAAGCTAAAACTTATCCATAGATGTCATTCGACTTGGTGTTTTTCCATGGTCTTTTACAAGTGAGGCAACAACATGGTTATCATTTCTCCTGACAACTTGATTTTAACATGGGTGGACATACAACAAGCATTTTTTGAGAGACACTTTCCACGGTTGAAGAAGTTAAAGCTCAAGGACAGAATCAACAACTTCCAGCAAATACTGTGAGAGTCCATAAGTGCTGCACGGGAAACCTTTTTGAAGTGTTTGAGAAGTGTACTTGATTATGAAATCATAGAGGATTCATTACTTAAAATGTTAAATAGAGAGGAAATGCCCAAACACCCCAAAAATATGCTTCAGAAATGCCCATAATCGTAATTTTCATATATCTCAAAATTCATGTGGGATGTCAAAATATGATTTCATATTCTTGATCACGGGGAAAAATTGAGAGAGGGATGGGTATAACCCAAATTTTAGAAGACCTGTAGTGAAAAGTGATTTTCATAAATTTTTCGAGACAATAAGGGTATACGATGGTTCCCTGACGTGGAATCATCATTGATCAGTGTTAGTGCTTCCTTAGTTTTCTTATTTTAGCATAAGGCGTTGAGATCAGGGCCCCATGCCCATTTACAAATGAAATATTCTATTACTTAGTCATTTTTCAACTCTATATCACTCAAAAACCCTCTCTAAAACCTCTCAACCATTTTATCAAGATTCCTGTCAAGATTCAAATGTCTCAAGCATGATTATGGATCTCAAGAACTTCATTCAGGCTTCAAATGTTCTTCAAGTCTACATCAAGAAATCTCCAAATTTAGGTCTGTGGGTTTCAACCATTGGGTCCTTTCACCCATGGAGCTCAATCTTCCTATTTTATGAAAATTGCATATTTTTAAGTTGTATTATCTATAGGTATCTTTTATTATGGATTATAAGCATGAAATATGTTGGGGTTTTATGAGATGTTGATTAAATATGCATGTCTATCTATCTCAAGCTTATACTATGAGTTGGTATTGTCTATTGAGACTATGTATATTTTGAGCTATGAAACTATGATCTATTATGAGACTTAATGATGAATTTCAAGGTATCTTACATAAGGACTTTGCAATATGTTGGTGGATTGATTTGTATTGAGTTTTCTCACATGATTTCACTCTTGAATTACATGATTTTGAATGAGCATTTAGCACCCACCAAGTATTTGATAAAATGTCAAGTCAAGAGTACTCAAGTTATTTACATGTTTTACAAGTCAAGTGACTTCATAATGAATATGGCCTATCAAGTATGTTATAAATTCATGAAATTATCTATGATTATGCAAGTATGAATCTAAGCCCTATTTTTAAGATTTTACCTCTTGTGATCCATTCATTTAAAGCAAGTGTTCATGTATAATTATGATCTATTCTCATGTTTCAAGTTAGGCTCACCATTAGAGGTCAAGTATGTCTAAGAGCTACTCATGTTATGATTCTATGTTCATTATAAGGTACTAAAGATACGATTATTTCAACTATTTTGTGGGATTAGACTTAGCATCGATGGATTAGATGTCAGTGTAGACTATCTTTAATGGTCTATACTCCTTTTCCTCAAACTATGTGCCAACATAGGATTATGTTATACCCTTGCTATACTAGTTTATCCATTTAATGAATTTTATCATGAAATCCACCATGAAATGGGACAGGTTCCTGTAAGGGGGTTTACTTCTCCGAAATAGGACAGGCTCCCGTAAAGTAAAGTATGGTTTACCTTAGCAAGCAGACCACCTCTTTATGGATGAGGGGTAATCATTGGGATTCCAAGTTGTAGATCATTTTGTGTTATTCTATGTTCGTTGAGGTCTCTTCCCATAAATGTATTATGTTTTATGTAAGTCAAGTGATCTACAAGCATGTTTTACTTCAAGCATTTATCATGCATGCCATTTTTATGCTTATCTATTGCCTATTACTGTGCATTTTTACTATGTTGTCTTATGTCTTGTTGAATTTTATCCTACATACTTAGTACATTAAAGCATACTAACGCATACTTTATGCCTACAAGATATCACCATGTAGGGATTGGAGCTCCTCTTGATTATCCACCACATGGCTAGTGAGAATATTCAAAAATAAGCTTGGTGAGTCCTCAAGTTCGAAAATACTATCTGCTTTCTCGTGTTATCTCTAAGGCTTCTTTATGTTGAACATTTGACATCATGAGAGTTAGCCTCGAAAGTTTCTTAGCCTGCACTCCGTTCTAATTTTAGAGATGTTGTTGCAATATTATGATGTATTTATGCTATAAGCTTGACTCTTTATACTTTTATGATATCAAAGACTTCCCTTAGTCCCGCCTTCCCTTTTATATTATCTCTTGTTGTTGTTTACTTTGCTTTCACTACCAAGGATGTGTGATTGATATGCTAAGAGGCTTATTTGGCTCCCTTCGGGTTCCCATTCGTCGCGTCATGTCTATGCCCTAGTGTTGGATCATGAAAAACTTGGTATCAGAGAACTAGGTTGTTAATGGTCCTTGGAATCCAAGACACCGTGTCGATTAGAGTCTTATTCATGGTTGTGAAGCGTGCCATAACTACGAGTAAGAGGCTATGAAGCATTTTAGGAAATATTTCCCTTCTTCATGATCTATGTCATACTATAGAAGTTAAGGCAAGGCATTTCCCCTAACTAATGTCCTTTGATGTTCTAGATCATGCCGATTCTAAGAGGAAGAAGAGCGTGTACACCTGAGGAGAAACTAGCTCCTCCGACTCCTCTAGAAGGAGGGGTAGGCTAAGAAGAATTTTGAGATGCTACAGAAACATTGGCTCATGCTATGACCAATCAAATCAATGAAGGAGCCCAAGATCCTCATACTCCTACTCTGGCCTCAAGGGTGAGGGACTTTACTAGGATTAATCCGACGGAGTTCTAGGGGTCCAAGGTGAATGAGGATCCCCAAGAATTCATCGATGAGGTATATAAGGTGTCCATTATAGGGGTTAATTCGTAGGAAAAAGTGGAGTTGGCGGCCTACCAACATGTAGCGGTGGCTGAAATTTGGTTCACTCAATGGAAGACGGAGAAGGAGAATGATGATGCTACCCCTTGGGAAGAGTTCAAAGCCCCATTTCTCAATCGGCTCTTCCCTATTGAGCTAAGGGAGGCGAAGCTGATGGAATTTATGAATCTTAAACCCATGAGTGTGAGGGAGTATTCTCTCAAGTTCAACTAACTTACCAAGTATGCTCCACAGTTGTATGCCGAGCCTAGGTCAATGATGAATAAATATGTGTAAAATGTATCTTACTTGGTTAATAATGAGTGTCGTACCACCATTCTAGTAGGAGACATGGATTTTCTCGGCTCATGAAATATGTCGAGCAATTAGATGGGGAAAAGCTTTGAAAGACAAGGGTTGGTGAGTCCAAGAGGGCTCGATTAGAAGGGGGATTCCAAGGTTCTAAAGGTAGTCAGTTTCATTGAGGCTACAAGTTCCAAGGCCAAGGGTCATCTAATGCTTCCAACAAGAGATTTACAAATGATAGTGTGCCTACTAAAAAGGTCTAAGATAGCAAAGCCTAGATGTCCAAGGAATCAAAAGAATCATAGTGGTCCATGTTTGAGGAATTATAATGCTTGCTTTGGTTGTGGTGAGATGGGTCACAAAGTTATTGATTGTGCTCATGCTCAAAGTAAAGGTAGAGATGGTCGTCCATAAGGCGAAGGTGCAAATGTGGATCAAAGGGCAATAGGAGGCCAACAAGGTGGTGCACCAAGGTAAAATAGATTCTATGCTCCTCAAGGGAGATAAGGAGTTGATAAGGAGCCCAATGTTGTTACCAATATGTTAAAATTTTTTGATTTTGATGTGTATGCATTGATAGACTCGAGTGACTTTCTTTCTTTTATTACTCCTTTTGTTGCCTAAAAGCTTCAGGTTAGTCCCGAATTGCTATCTGAACCTTATGAAGTGTATACCCCCATTGATGAGTCCATTTTTGCTAAAAGAGTCTATAGAAATTGTCTTGTGTTCATTTTGCATAAAATCTTGCCTTGTGATTTTGTTGAATTAAATATGGTGGATTTTGATGTCATTCTTGGGATAGATTAGTTGCATGCATATTATGTTTCTGTTGACCCGTAGGGCTAAATTCCAGTTCCCTAATAAGCCCATCATTGAGTGGGAAATTCATGATATGGTGGTCAAGGGTAGGTTCATTTCTTCTCTTAAAGCCCAAAAGTTGATTTCTAAGGGTTTTTTCTATCATCTTATGAGGGTTAGGGATGTTGCATCCAAAGTTCTTCCTACTAAGTCGGTTATGGTGGTTAATGAGTTTCTTGATGTCTTTCTCGATGAGCTTCCTAGTGTTCCTCCCGAAAATGAAATAGACTTTGGTATATACCTCCTTCCCGATACTCAACCCATTTCTATTCCCCTTTACCATATAGCAAAGACGGAGTTGAAGGAGTTGAAGGATCAATTAAGGGATTTTTTGGAGAAGGGTTTTATAAGGCCTTGTAAGTCACATTGGGGTGCACCGGTGTTATTTGTGAAGAAAAAGGATGGTTCTCTTAAAATGTGCATTGATTGTCAACAACTTAATAGAGTCACCATAAAGAACAAGTACCCTCTACCCAGGATTGATGACCTTTTTGATCAACTTCAAGGGGCTAGTTACTTTTCTAAGATTAACCTTTAGTTCTGGTAGCGCCAAGTGCAAGTGAGGGAGTGTGATATTCCCAAGACAACTTTCTGGACTAGGCATGGGCACTTTGAGTTTGTCCTTACATCCTTTGGGTTGACTAATGCACCGACTATATCTATGGATCTCATGAATAGGTTCCTTAGACCCTAACTTTACTTTTTGTGGTGGTTTTTGTTGATGGTATCTTAATTTATTCTCATAGTGAGGAGGAACATATGAAAATGATTAGAAAGAGATCGTATGCTAAATATGAAAATGTGAGTTTTGGTTGAAAGAGATTGAATTTTAGGGATATGTGATGTCAGGTAATGGTATTAAGGTGGACCGTAAGAAGATAGAGGTGATTAGAAATTTTCCTAGACCATTGACTCCATCAGACATTAGAAGCTTTGTGGCTTTGGTAGGTTATTACTGGAGGTTTGTAAATGGTTTCTCCTTTATTGCTTCCCCTATGACTAAGATGACCCAAAAGAAGACAAAATTCATGTGGACCGATGAATGTAAAAAAGGTTTTCAAATCTTGAAAGATAAGCTTGTCTCCGCTCCTATCATGGCTTTACCAAAAGGGTTGGAAGGATTTGTTATATATTGTGATGCCTAAAGAATTTATTTTGGGGTGTCTTTTAATGCAAAGTGGTAGGTGATAGAATATGCCTCTAGACAACTTAAGGTGCATGAGAAGAATTATCCCACCCATGATCTTCAATTAGCAGCCATGGTACTTGCTTTGAAAATTTGGCATTTTGATATTTGCTTTGAAAATTTGGCATCACTACTTGTGTGGGTTCATGGTTATGTGTTTACTGACCAAAAGATTCTCCAATATGTGTTCACCAAAAAGGATCTTAACTTGAGACAATGAAGGTGGTTAGAGCTCCATAAAAACTATGATATGAGTGTGCATTATCGCCCCGACAAAGCTAATGATATGTTCGATGCTCTAAGTAGGGTGTCTATGGGTAGTCTAGCTCATGTTGATGATGTTGGCAAAGAGGTGTCTAGAGAGGTTCACCAGTTGGCTAGATTGGGGGTTAGGTTGGATGAAGTTGAGAATGATGGTATAGTGGTTGTCGATGGTTCTAAATCTTCTTTGATTAAGGAGGTAAAGGCAAAATACGATCTTGACCCCACCTTGCTAGAGCTGAAGACCTTGATGGGAGTTTCTCCCAAGGGAGAGATAAGGCCCTTACGTACCAAGGTAGATTGTGTGTGTAAAATGTGAATGATTTGAAAGAATTGATCTTGAAGGAGGCCTATAATTCATCCTATTCCATTCACCCCGGTTCTACAAAGATGTATAGATTCTTAAGGGAAGTGTATTGGTGGGGACGTATTAAGAGAATCATTGCCAAGTTCATATCTGGATGTCACAATTGCCAACAACTGAAAGTCGAATATCAAAGGCAGGGTAGCCTAGCCCAAGACATAGATATTCCTACTTTGAAGTGGGAAGAGATCAACATGGATTTTGTGGTTGGGTTGCATAAGACTAGGAAGCATTTTGACTCTATTTGGGTTGTTGTGGATAGAATGACAAAGTCCGCTAACTTCTTACCGGTCAAAACTACTTATGGTGCCGAAGATTATGCCAAGTTGTATATACATGAATTTGTTAGATTGCACGGGATGACTTTGTCTATCATTTCAGATCGTGGTGCACAATTAACCTCTCACTTTGGGATGTCTTTCCAAAGAGGTCTTGGTACAAAGGTTTAAGATTAGCACAACGTTTCATCCTCAAACGAATGGTCAAGCCTAGAGGACTATCCAAACTCTTGAGGATATGCTTAGAGCTTATGTTTTGGAGTTTAAGGGTAGTTGGGATGAACATCTTCCACTCATTAAGTTTGCTTACAACAATAACTAGTACTCAAGCAATGGTATGGCTCACTTTCAGGTTCTTTATGCTAGGCATTGTAGATCCCTGGTCACGTGGTATTAATTGGGGGAAATGGCTTTGCTTGGTCTGGATTCAGTCATAGAAGCCTTAGAGAAGGTGATGTTGATTAGGTAGAGGTCGAAAATAGGCCAAAGTAGACAAAAGTCATACTCTGATTTGAGGATAAGACATCTTGAGTTTAAGGTTGGTAATTGGATCTATTTGAAGGTCTCACCCATTAAGGGTGTGGTCCAGTTTGGCAAGAAAAGAAAATTAATCCCAAGGTTTGTGGGTCCTTATAGAGTTTTGATGAAGATTGGTAAGGTTGCATATGAGTTGGTGTTACCTATGGAGATGAAATGACATGTAATCACATAATGTCTATGATATGGATCTTTGAGAAATTACGGGTGTTTACACCAACATGTACAAGTATTAAGGAGCTATTCTTATGCATGAAAGTATGACATGAAGTATTATTTGGCTTTTTATCCAAAATATGCGTGATTATGAAGTATTTTTGGATTTGAAGCCTAAGTGTACATGAAAATAATTTGAAAGACTTATGCTTCCTTTTAAGCACGTATATGTATATGTATTCTCATGGGATGATTACTTAACACCGAATAGGCTTGTGCAAGGGGGGATATCCCCAAGTTACCTTATATAAGTCCTTAAGTCCCACAACTATGTACCAAACATACGTTCATGTTTATGCCCCTTTTAAGGGATGATTATATTAAGGATCTACCTTTGGCATGTAGGTCACCTTTTTATCCATTGTAGGGAAGACAACAGAGTTTCGACTTATAGCTCACTTGGTCTTATGTCAATTGAAGCCCCATCCTTGTTATGTTTAAAGTATTATGATAGCTTGCATCATGGATTTAATGGCATATTGATATTACCTTCTTTCCTATCCATTCATTCTACATATGCGCTCTTATCATCTAATATTGAATGCAGCTTTAATGAGTTCATATGCATTGCATGCTCGCATACTTAGTATGTTCAAACATACTAACACATACTCTTTGACTACATGATCTAACCATATAAGGACCGGAGGACTATCTTTATCCACCTGTTGAAGGTTAGCTTGGATTACGAGATTTGCTTGTGGTGAGTCCTATCATTCAAGGACAAACCACCTTCTATCTACCTATTATGCTATTTACTTTGATGTCTTTACTTTGAGGGTGAGCCCGAGACATGTCTTGGATCCCATCCTATTGCACGACTTAGAGGCATTGTTGGACATCATATAAACTCTTTGTATAGGATTGTGTTATGTTATGCTACTTGCTATGAAGACTATGATTTTGGCTATTTCTCAATGTTGATGATATGATGTTATGTTCATGATGAGTTATGGAAATGTGGGAAGTCCTTAGTCCCTTCTATCCCCATAGTATAGGTCATACTTACCCACCTCTATGTGCTATGTGCTATATGAATCCTTATACCAATGACATCTCCGTAACGTGAGTCAGACTTTCCTATCCCTTAGAACTATATATTTATTGCTAACTTATGCACTTTCAAACCAATGATGTGTATGTGGATTCTATGAGGCTTGTTTGGGAACTCTCGAGTTCCCATTCGCTCGATCACTCCTAGGCCCTAAGGTCAAGTCATGACGAGCTTGGTATCAGAGCACTAGGTATATAAATGATCCTTGGAGTCCAATCTTCCGCATCGATTAGAGTCCTATTCATAGGTGTGAAATGCACTATACCTATGAGTGGGAGGCTATGATAGCATTTTAGGAATTGTCTCACTTCTTCAGGTCATATGTCTATCATGACAGAGTGTCAAGTTATAGCTCACTTGGTCATGTCTATTGATGTACCACCCCAATTATATTTAAAGTGTTATGACATTCAGGCATCGTGGATTTCAAGGCATATTAATTGTAAGGACCAATACTTCGTAAGGCCTTAATGGTGCATGGAATTTTCTTCTAGAAAGTTATTGACCAAGGTAACACCGCATGGGCACCTCCACGTGTCATGTGATATATCACTGCCTATGTGGAGAAGTTTTGAAGTGGCCCTTGGTCTTCTGTGTTGAGTTTGAGGCCTTAAGCTTAAATTCAAAACCAAGGCATCAATCACTGAGCACCACACGGTTTGTGTGACACTTCACTGGACTTGTGGTGGCTCATGGGAGGATCCTTGACCTTGAAAACTATGTTTTGGCCAAGGCACTTCACATATGAATCCCGTGGGTCATGTGACCCCTACACAAGTCGTATGATATCCCATATGGGTGTTAGTATGGAAATTTTCTAAGTATTGAATCACTATCTCACACTTTTGCCATTCGATAATTTTTCTAAGTTAACACAGATGGACATATGGTTCATGTGACCCCTACACAACCCATGGAGCTGGTCTTAGAGTGCATGTATATGTGATTTTGAGACTGAAAATGATAAAATTCCTGAGCTGCCCCAACACTGGTCCTCAAATTGCTCTGTGTTCGTAGAGGTCAATTGAGGTCCAATGCTCCGACTACGTGCTTGGATCAGTTCCTCATACCTCAGCTTCCTGCTACTTTGAATTCACAACCTTAGGGTCGCGTTTGCAGCGAGTAATATTGCCAAGTACCATTTTTGTATAGTTTCAACTCCCATTGGCTCTAATTCAGCTTCAACTTCAATTCTTTCCAGCAAAGTCAATTCTCAACCATATATACCTATAACACACACCATCAGGGCATAATTAGCCTAAAGTTATAGGATTAATAACACCATATCATAAGAGAAAGAATAAGAAATAAGGGTAAATTATACACTCATCAACTACTGACAGCTTAACAAGGTCACTATTAAGAATAAATATCCACTTCCATGAATAAATGAGTTTTTCGGCCAATGATAAGGGAATATGCATTTGTCCAAGATTGATTTGAGGTCCTCGTATCACCAACTAAGGGTGAGGAAGAGTGACATCCTTTAGATGGATTTCTGGACTAGGTATAGTCATTTTGAATTTGTGGTGATGTCTTTTAGTCTCATTAATGCAATGGCGATCTTTATGCACCTTATGAATGGGGTGTTTAAGCCCTACCTCGATATGTTTGTTATGTTATTTATTGATAATATCCTAATCTTCTCTCATAGTGAGTAAGAACATATGGAGAACTTGAGAAGGGTGTTACAAACTTTGAGGGAGCAAAGGTTTTTTGCAAAATTTGACATGTGTGTGTCGAGTGAGAAATTGGCCAAGGCCTTTGTTCCTGTGGAGATTAGGAGTTTTTTGGGCCTAGTCAAGTACTATAGAAGATCTGTGGAATGTTTCTCCTCCATTTCATCCCCATTGACCAAGCTGACTAAAAATAAAGCAAAGTTTATTTGGATGGATGAGTGTGAGAAAAGCTTCTAAACTTTTAAGGATCGATTAACTTTGGCACCAATCTTGACCTTGCTGAAGGGAAATGATGGATTTGTTGTCTATTATGATGCCTCAAGGATTGGGTTGGGGTGTGTAATAATGCAACCTAGTTCGATAATTGTTTTTGCCTTAAGGCAATTGATAGTGTGTGAGAAGAACTACCCAATTCATGATCTTGAACTTGTAGGCATGGTATTTGCTTTGAAAATTTGGCATCACTACTTGCATGGGGTTCACATAGATTTCTTCACTAATCTTAAGAACCTTCAATATGTGTTCACCCAAAAAGATCTCAAATTAAGGCAATAGAAATGGTTGGAGTATCTTAAGAACTATGACATCAGTGTGAAATATCACCCAAGAAAAGACAATATGGTAGCAGATACTTATAGTGGAGTGTCCTCGAGTAGGTGATGTGCTATTAAAATATCGCACTTTAGATGCCTAAAACTTAGAATTTTGTATGTTCCCAATGCGACATTTATAGTTTTTATGTGTTTTTGTATTTAGTTTTGTAGGATAGCAAGTTGGCATGACTTTGGGGGAAAACTGTAGAGTTTTATTGATTTTGGTGATTTACGAAACCCTCTAAGTGTCGTAAAGCATTCTACGAGTCGTAGAGGTAGTTTTACAAAAAAATTCTAGTGAAGAATGATATCCAAGGATTAGCTATACAAGATCTCTATACAAGTCATAGAGCATTCTACTAGTGATAGAGGTAGTTTTATGACAAATTCTAGTGAAGAATGATATCCGAGGATCAGCTATACAAGATTTCTATACAAGTTGTAGAGCATTCTACGATTCGTATACATGAGTTTCGTGAAGATTTCTACAGAGGGATAATTTGAAGCAGTTGAAGCCTATGAGTCTGAAGCACGAGTCATAAATCTATTTATGAGTCATAAAGATAGTTTATAGAAGTAAAGTCCAAGATCCCGAGAGCTGATTAGAAGACACCGATTATGACTCATAGAAGCCTCTACGAGTCGTAAATAGGTATTGTGGAGTTTGACAACCAATTTTTCTATTTTATTAAGGACCTGATAGTAATTATATAAATAGTATTTTAGGTCATTTTTCATAGAGAGCTACCAATTCATTGTAATTAGGGTTAGAATACAATACTTAGAGAGAAATTGAGAGAATATACTTGTGAATTAATTTGATCTTCAAATCTTGTAATTCTCAATCAATTTGGATTTTCTTCATTCTCAATTCAATTTGAAGCAGTTGAAGCCTAGATCAAGAGGTGGCTGATTGGGACTATAGGTAATGGTTAGTGTTGCACATTATGGAGATAGGCCAAGTCATATAGTGAAATTCACCTCTCACCTTTGACCAAAGTGTTTAGTGAACTTAAATTATCCTCCTGCATGCTACACTCTAGTCAAGAATTGAGTTATCCGGTGCTATTGAGTTGGTGAATCATAGGAAACACAATACCCAAGTTTCTCTCTAGTAGTGAATCTCTTCCATTATAGTTAGTGTAGTTTGTTTTCTTATTCCCGCCCCCCTCTTCAGGGAATTAAGTTGGTTAATTACTTGAATTGCTTGTTTGTGAATTCTCATGATTCTACATATTCCCTGTGGGATTCGACCTTAACCTAGGTTAGGTTTTAAATTTGACAACAACCATTTTATCCTCTAAAAAGGAGGTTTAACTTGGGTATGATCAAGGATTATGGTGCTGTTGCCGGGGAGTATGGCTAGGCTTCGTTGAATTCATTAGTAATTGTAACTCGAGTGTTAATCCTTAGTTCCGTTGTATTTTACTTTTATTTTATTTTTTGTCTTAGTTTCTTTGCAGGGTATACTACTAGTGTATGCCCAACACTAGGAGTCAAGGCAATCCCTTAACTCCACTTGATCCAGAGATCCAAAAAATTACAAGATGAATGGCCTAAGAAAATGCCAACAACACGGCCAATGCAGCTTTGAATTGGAACAACAATGATGATGATGGGAATGAAAACTCACCTCCTTTGGAGAATATTCCACAGCCTCAGGATTTCAATGACAATGCTTACCGGTGGAATCAGTATGGGTTGAATCCTATGGCCATGGATGTGACGGGAGTTATTGTGTTGCCAACACTACCGGCAGACACAGAATCCACAGTTGCTAGTGGGTCACTTCAGATGTTGTAGAATACTAGGCTATTTGCGAGCTTACCATCAAAGGATCCACATCGCCACTTACACAATGTTGCATTTGTTTGCAAGAATGAGATGGGAACACATAATCTATCTATGGATACTATGGGACTTTGTGTCTTCCCATTGTCTCTTACTGGCAATGCTGCATTATGGCTATCTAAGCTCCCATAAACTTTAATCACTAGTTGGGTAGATTTGCAGAAGGTCTTTTTGGAGAGGTACTTCCCTAGATCGAAGAAGATCAAATTAAAGGACTAGATCAACAAATTTGAGCTATTACCTGGTGATTCGATAAGTACTACTTAGGAGCGATTTTCTAAATGTTCAAGGAGCATCCCTACCCACAAGATAGTTGATGATGCCTTGGTGGAGATCTTCTATCGTTCCCTTGATGAGAATAGTCAGGCTAGTGCTGACACTATTATGGGGGATATGTTTCTAGATCAACCATTTGCAAGGATAGCAAAGTGTATAAAGCAAGTGGTCAAGATGAATCGTGTATGGGGACAATGGGATAGAGATTCCATAAAAGGTTCATCTGCTGTAAGTTTTGGTTCATAGCAAGCCAAAATTAACGAGGAGATTATGAAACAACTTATTTAGCTTTGCACAAGCATGGATGTGGTTATCAAGCAAAACCAAGAAAGAGTAAATGCAGTAGTTCACCAACCTCAACGTGCACCCATGTACTAGGAGCCTTATTTTGAGGAGGATGCTTGTTTTTTCTATGATTAGTTGGGGGTTTTTGGACTAATGCCAAAGGTTCTAATCAGGACTATTAGCTTCAAGGTCAAGGAAACCAAGGTTAGAACTATGGTAGAGATGGAGCTTATAAAGACAACCGAGGTGATTATTATGATAGGAATAGGGGTCTAGAAGCAGATTGGGGTAGAAGAGATGGTTTCAGAAATGATCCATACGTGCCACCATATAACCGTGATGTAGGTACAAGCAATTCTAGAATTGAGGAGATGTTTGACCGCTTGTTGAAGAAGATAGAGACATAAGATGAGACCCTAAAGGGCATAAAATTTGATATTTCAAGCATTAATCAAAAGATAGAGTCTCATTTGGTGCTATTAAACATCTTGAGCAGCAATTTGGTCAAGTGTCGACTCAACTGAATCAGCGTTAGAAGGGTACATTTACTAGCAATATAGTGCAAAATCCTAAGAATGAGGGGAAATGTATGGCAGTTACTACTAAAGGTGGCAAGAGCACCATTGATCCTCCTATGCTGTTTGAGGTAGAAGATGTTCATGAGAAGATAGTTACAGATAAGAATGTGGTTGAAGGAGATGATTGTGTAAAAGATAGGGTGGGTGAGGTAGCTAAAGAGCCACAGAAGTATCAGCCCATCCCAAGACCTCCTCCTCCTCCTTTCCATCAAGACTTAAGAACAGGAGGAGGAAGGCAATGTCACGACCCAAGCCTAGGGCCTAGACGTGATCGATAAATGGGAACCTGAAGGAACCCTAAACAAGCCTTGTAGTATATCATTACATATCCTTGGTTGTGGAAGCAATGCAAAACAATGTAAGAAACATAAATAAGGGGTATTGGGACTATAGGAGAGACTCATATTGTAATAGCTTGAACATCATAAGTAAGTCAAAGCTCAAGCATAATATATAACTTACCCAACAACACCTCTAACATAGGACTTAACGGGGGCAAAGAAAAGCAACTAGGCTCACCCTCGTAGTAAAAGTATACCAAAAAGAAGGATAGTCTTTAATACATAGCTTAAGAACATAGATGTTTCCCTCGCACATGAGGACTCACCAACTAGCATGAATGGATACCACTAGCCATGTGGAGGAGGATGATGACCAAAT